>JAQZBX010030197.1:0-26928 GCA_029593785.1 Cabassous unicinctus | reverse complement strand
GCTAATCAACTGAATAAATGCATCAAGATAAAATGATGACTAGAGGGCAACAAAAAATTACAAACCACACTGAGAAACAGGAAAACATGGACCAATCCAATGAACAAACTAAAAACCAGGAACTGAAGCAGATCATTGAACAACTAATTGAAGCTTTCCAAACAAATATTATGGACCAACTTAAAGAAGTGAAGGAAGATATTAAGAATATAAAGAACACACTTGGAGAACTTACTGAAGAAAGTGTAAACACTCCCAAAAAGATAATGGATATGATGGTGACCAATGGCACAATCCAAGAAATCAGAAGGACATTGGATTCACTTAGCAGCAGAGTTGAACAGGCAGAAGAAAGAGTTAGTGTTGTGGAAGACAATACATCTGAAATCAAACAGATAGTAGAAAAAACAGACAAAAAGATAGAAAAAATCCAACAGGGACTTAGGGAATTAACCTACAACACAAAATGCTTAAACGTATGCATTATGGACATTCCAGAAGGAGAAGAGAAGGGAAATGGAACAGAAGAAGTGTTGAAGGAAATAATGGCTGAAAACTTCCCAACCCTATTGAGAGAGATGGATGTGCAAATCCAGGAAGCAAAGCGCACCCCAAACAGTATAAATCACAACAGGCCAACTGCAAGACATATACTTGTCAAAATGTCCAATGCTCAAGACAAAGAGAAACTACTCAAGGCAGCAAGAGAAAAGAGAACCATCACATACAACGGAAGCACAATAAGATTAAGTGCTGATTTCTCAGCTGAAACCATGGAGGCAAGAAGACAGTGGTATGACTTAGTCAAAATACTATAAGAAAAAACGTCCAGCCACGAATTCTCTACCCAGCAAAACTGGCATTCAAAAATGATGGAGAGTTTAAAATATTCACAGATAAACAGAAATTAAGAGAGTATGTCAATAAGAAACCTGCACTTCAAGAAACACTAAAGGAAGCTCCACAACTTGAAAGGAAAAAACAAGGGAGAGAGAGTTGGAGGAGAGTTTAAAAGCAACTAAGAAGACAAAAAATAAAAACAAAGGAACATATGACATATATTTATCCAAAGAAAAAATGGCTGAAGTAAGAAATTCATTACGAGTAATAACACTGAATGTTAATGGACTAAATTCACCTATCAAGAGACACAGATTGGCAGAATAGATAAGGAAATATTGTCCATCTATATGCTGTTTACAAGAAACTCACCTTCGACCCAGGGATTCAAGGAGGCTTACAGTGAATGGCTGGAAAATCATTTTACAAACTAACAATAGCCAAAAACGGGCAGGAGTAGCTACTCTAATATCAGACAAAATAGACTTTAAATGCAAAACTATCATAAGAGACAAAGATGGAAACTATATATTAGTAAAAGGTGTAATCTCTCAAGAAGAGAGAACAAATTAATTAAATTGGATTGTTTACAGTTAAATTTAGAACCATCTTTCCTTATATTATATCTTCTTAAAATTCATAAGAATCAATGAATATCAAGGTTTCTCTACCCAAGTATGTTACAGTGGAGTGTAACAGCTGAATAGTCATTTGAAATTTCCTACAATGGAGCATGAATTAACTTAGTTAAATGATCATATTTTAAAATTGGAGTAATCACATGTACCTCGTAAGACTGTGTTAAATTTAAAAGAGAAAAATCAGGAAGAAAATTAAGTCATTTAAAAACGATCCCAAATGACTAAAACTGGGATTTTAGACATACATTTCAACTTCTCTTCCAGGACAGCTATTTCACACTAAACCATTTTACTTTTTCCTCCCAGGCAATGATCTTGTTTCATTAGTTCTTCTGGAATAATTTTGAACAAGGCATCCAAACTTATTCTGAAAGAAATTGCACCTAGGGTATCATAAAAACAGTGCAATCTTTTATTCTTTTTAAAATTATTCTTTCTTGAAAGCATAATATTTTTGTCATTTTTGTCTCTTCAAGTTTTTGTAATTTTCTATGCCTTTGCTCTTTATATCTACAAAGTCCTGGTATACATAGTCTAGAATTATTTCTATAAAAATAAATTATGGCCATGCCTTTAAAATGTAATCATTGCTAGTGGAGCTTCTAAAATAAGTATAAAATATTATCAACAAAAAGCAATAATGAACTGATAGTTAAATTGCTTGTTATTGCTTTTCTACAATATAATATTTTAATTCTGGTGTATTTTCTTATGTCAGCATAGTGTTTCATTTGTGGAATATACAGAAAGAAAACTGCATGAGCATAGTTAACAGCAGTATTGTAATATTCTGGCATCAATGAAAAAGAATATTTGACATTGATATTCAATAATACAGCATTGATCCCGCTGTATCAACGGTAAGGGTCAATAATAGGGGGTTATGGGATTTTTTCTTTTGGAATAAGGGAAGAGTTCAAAGGTTTATTAGGATGATGTTTGCACAACACTCTGATGAAAGTGAGAGCAATTGAGTGTACACTTTGGATAGATTGTACCAGGAATGTTTCTGTATAACACAGTGAACCATGTGGTGGAAGATGGACTGTGATAAATAGCATAAATATGAAAATGTTCTCTTATGAACTAAAATAAATATGCAATACTAATACGTGGTACTAATAATAATGGCTGTATGGAAAAAATACATCAAATGTATGCTATGGACCATAGTTAGTTGTAATAGTCTGATGATGTTCTTTCACAATCTGTAACAAATATTTCACAACAATATAAACTGTTGGTGGAGGCAGGATGTATGGAAATTCTGCACATAATGATGCTTGCTTGGAAGCTCACAACATCTCTGAGAAAAATATATATTAAAAATGAAAAACGTGCATGACCAAAACATTAATGTTTAAACATAAAACACACAAAAATATATTAGATACCGACATCTGGATTGAATGCCTCAGAGACTGAAATACAGTAGTGGGTCCAACATATTTAGGCAGTATATTCCAGCATAATGACATTTGTTTTTACTTTGCTACCATTTAGACCGAAGTGTTTGACTCATTCTTAAGTAATTGGCACGAGGGTTTTCCAGGGATTCAGAATGAAGTATCTGCCATGCACTGTGGTGGGCTGCAGCCAGTGACTTATAAATTATTTTATTCATGATATGAAGAACACCACAGTTTTGTTATTTGGAGATTCCCTGTAAGAAGAGAATGAAAAAATCAGATTAAAACTACTGTTGGAAGAAGGAGAAAGCTATATGTCATTTTCACCAAGAAAGGTTAACACATCTATGTGGCTATGTGGAAGACAAATTGAAAGAGTAAATAGCAATGTAAATATGGGGCTATGGAGCCAAAATTGCACATTTGATTCTTAGAGAATTTAAGAATTAAAAATATATATAATTAAGGTAATTTCTGATTTCTGTGCAAATCCAGACACAATACATATTACTCATAGAGGAACATACACATAAATATAACAATGTCTAATGTAGTTTGAATTGCTATATTAATGAAATAATGTAAATAAATCAATTAGTAATATAAGTATATATTAATGCATTGTGCATCATAAAATATATATTTCTATTAATAATAGTCCCCATTCAATCTCTCAACTACACATTTTCTCTTCTCTTTCTCTCACTCTCTCTCTTTCGCCCCCATTAACTCTATAGTTAAAGGAAATAAAGATATTTCAATATGTTTTGAAAAATGTAAAAGTAGGTTGTCTATAAAACAAATTCATTACAAAGTATACATGACTGATGCACACAAGAGAAATTTCAGGTACATCACAGCTCTAACCTTCACTACTCTGCCATCTATTTGGAAAGACATCAATTATGAAAGAGTAAGAACATTATATTTGACATCTAAACTCTGTATTAAAATCTCTGGTTTAAGACTTAGTGATAGTGTGAGCTTGGAAAAGTAACTTCATTGTTACAACTAAAAGAATAATAAAACTGAATAAAATTTTCAGACTCAAACTTTTCAATCACATGAATATGGTATCATAGCACAGTATTTATTTATGAGCTGCATTAAATTATTTGTATTATTTTTACTTTAGGAAGCATACAATTGAAATGTGACAAATTCTATTTATGTGAAACACAAGTAGTGGAAAGTTACAAAAAGCAACTTTTATCATTAAAACATTGGGCAATGATTGGACTCCAAATCATAAGCTACGTGTTTCTTCTTTTAATTATACATATGCTTGTTATATGACAAGCATATACAATTATAATTATACATATGCTTGTTATATGACAAGCATATACATATATAATTAATTTATACATAAATTAATTAATTAAATGAATACAATTTAGATTAAACTCAAAGAAGCTTGTTATTCTGTGCTTTAAGGTTCCATAAAATTCATACACTTCACTACATTCTGCCTTTTCTATGTCAGTAAATAATAGTGTTTTTTCATTTAACTTTCATGAAAATCCTGCTAATAGTCTCCTGACAACTATTGATGTCTCTGATTCTATCTATAGATTAGTAAGTGATTTATGAATGAAGGTATAACATACAAAAAGTTGTCCCATTAGAGAGATTATCAACTTCACTACATGGAATTGGAGACATGATAGAGAAAAAGTTGACATTTAGCAAATTCATCAAGCTGATCTTCATACTGGCATTTCTATTAAGTACTATTTGAGAATATTAGACTCCCTGTGTTTATGGGTAGCTGATTTCTCTGTAACAGGATAAGGTAAGAAAAAATATAGAGAGATACTGAACTTAAAAGAAAACATACAAAATCCTTCAGGAAGACTCAAAATCATTGCTTCAATTCTCATATAGTCTGATAACAAAGTATCAGACACCTGTGAGAACAGTATTACTTCAGAAAAAGGAAATCTATGAGAGCAGCTATCATATCTTACTAAGTAGCTAATAATGGATTGGAATTTTGTGTCCATTACCTTGCATTATCTACATAGCTATTTGCGAGCTCAAAATATTAGAGTCCTTGTGTATGAGGTAACTCATTCCCTGTTAGAAATATAACATGACAAAGCTCATATAGTTATTTACAGAGCCAGGATTCAAGCCCAAATTTCTCTGGCTCTACACTGTAAGCTATTTCCTCTGAATCATATTGCAATACCATGGTGACATGCCAAAATTCTGGAATCATTGGTTTAAATACAAAATAAAATTCTCAGCTATTTTTATTTATTTTTAACACAATCAAGCTTACAAAAAGCACACAAGTAAACATGAAATTCAAAACAAACCAACTAAAGTGGGTTCTAGATCATTTAACTATACAGTAAAATAAAATGTAATTTAATTATTAATCCTCAGGAAAAAAATTATATGCACTCAAAGTGGTGTATACTCAGTGGCAGGTTATAAACTAATTGTCTCTTTATATAATAAAATGCCTTATTTCTACTGCCCCTATTCTGGCTACCATCTCCCATGAAGGAAATTAAAAGAAATTTGTCATATCTCTATTTAGTCATATATATACAGAGTCCTTCCTGTTTAGGTTTTATCTTCCCTAGAAGGTCTAGGCATGCAGTTCAATTTTTTAATACAGCACTGAGTTAGCTAGAATCAACTGTATCAAATTTAAATAATAAAGCATGTGATATCAATGCGTTGAAGCATGTAGTATGAAGTCAGGATTATAGCTTCTAAAATATTTTTAGTTAAAAAAAAAACTCTCTTCTTACTTAAAAAAGAGCACTGTTAATTCAATTAAAGTGTTTTCTGCATTTGGATTCTTTTATTAGCTTCTTTAGTTATTATTGGAGGCCATAGGGGATGCCCCAGAGAGGAAACACACTAATTCTCTTCTTGACATAAAAGCATGAGTTATTTATTTATTTATTTATTTATTTATTTATTTATTTATTTATTTTCTGTAGAAAACATGTGAATGGTTTGAGAATAATGGACTATATGATAAAAATGGGAAAGCATGAATGAACTTTGACCTCTGTTAAAGAAATTATCCCTCAGTGGAAAATACATATAAAATAGAATTGGAAAATAAATCTAATGATAAGGATATAATCCTAATTCTGATATTAATGAACTAATAGACACAGGTTAATAACAATAACTTTCTGAAATCAAATTTCTTCCTCATGAGATTTGAAACTGCTTAATTTTCACAAAATCCAGTAAAATGCACATAATGAAATAATATGATAGCATTATGTGAGGAAGAATTTATAATTGATTAATATAAATTAATTATTAGTCCTTTAAAATTTAGAGTATTACAAATCTAATGGAATGAGAGATAAATTTAAACTCAATGATATTTTCAAGGAAGAGATAAGATATGAATAAAAAGTTATATAAACTCTTAATAGGGAATATTAAGAGGAAAGATGTGGCAGTATATAGAATACTGCAACATGTTTTATGATAAAACATTAGAATATTAGTGATCTGGCAGAGTTAAAGTTCAGAATTTTTGAGTAGTATTTTCATGTCTTGCATCATTTATGTAATAATCTTTATTATATATAATAATCTTTATTATATAAATAAAGATTATTATATAATAAATAATTTGTTATGTATATAAGAAACTCTAGAAAACTTGCTTAAAATTCATATATGCCTTGGTCTCAATGCCAGGATTTTAAGTTAGAAAAGGAATTCTGGTCATCAAATTGAATTGAAAAAGGAAGAAAGAAAGAAGATACTGATAGCCAGGCCACTTAGAAACAGTCAATTCATTAATTAAATGCAATCACAAACTTTTCTACAGATTCAATGCAACCCAATTAAAATTAACCAAGCATTTTTGCAGCAATTGGCAAGCTCATTCTCCAATTAAAAAGTAAAGCAAAGGAACTAAGATAATAACAACAATTTCGAAAATGAATAAATTTGGAAAATACAATCTGAAAACAGAGCATATCATAAAACTAAAATACACAAGAGCATGTGGTATTGGTGACACAATATACATCTAGTTCCATAGAATAGCATAGGGAGTGCAAAATAGATTCACTCACATATATACAATTGACATTCAACATAGATGTCAACTGTATTAATCTGCCAAAGGGATGCTGATGTAAAGTATGAGAAATCTGTTGGTGTTTATAAAGGGTATTTATTTTGTGTAAAAGCTAACAGTTGCAAGGCCCTAAAGAGTCCAATTCAAGGTTGCTTTCTCACCAAAGTCGTTTGCCACATGTTGAAGCAAGATGGTTGCTGAACTCTGCCTGGATTCTCCTTCCTGGCTTCCTCTTCCTCTTGAGGCTGCCTGGGCCCAGCTTGTTCCCAAACTCAGCTGTAGTCTGGCATAGGGCTTGTCTCTCAGGGATTCCTCCTTCCCTTGGCATAGAGTTTGTGTCTTTCAGGCTTTATCTATCACCTGCAAACTATTATTTGAATCGCTCTTCTCTCCCTGGGGCCCCAGGTGAAAAACTGACAGACTCTCTCTCTCTTCTTGTGTGTCTTCTTAAGTGAGTGTCCATTTATATCAGCCCACCAAGGGAGTGGGGACTAACCCTAAATCAAGCCTTACTGACATAATCGAATCGAAAGCCTTAAATTGATTTTATCAAGTAAAGTTAATCAGAGTTCCACTGAACTAAATATAATCAAAAGAGGGTCTGTAGGAGTTTGGCAGTTTGATATAGTTATGAATTCCAAAAATAGATATTGGATTATGGTTGTAAACTGGTCTGTTCATCTGGGCATGATTAAGTTATGATCAGTGCTTTGATTGGGCCACATCAGTAGGACATTCAGCCCCACCCGTTGGTGGGTGGGATCTCAAAGATAAAAGACGTGGCAAAGGACAGAGTTGGAGTTTTTGGGTTGGAGTTTTGATGTTGGAGTTCTTTTGCAGATTCTTGAGCTGGAGCCCCAGGGAAGTAAGCAACAGAGGAGCTTGGTTGTGAGGAAGGAGAGAAGGCTCCAGGAAAAAGAGATGAGCCGTTTGTCTGACAGTTCACAGCTGGCCTTGTGGAGAAAGGCAAAGCCTAGAAAGCCTCATAGTCTACAGCTGACCTTGTGGAGGAAACAGGCGCTGAGCCTGGAGAGAAACGGAGCCCCTGGAAGAAAGGAACCCAAGAAGCCCGAACCCTGGCAAATGTCGGCAGCTGTCTTGTTCCAACACGTGGCAACAGACTTTGGTGAAGGAAGGAACTTATGCTTTATGTCCTGGTAACTGTAAGCTTCTACCCCAAATAAATACCCTTTTGTAAGTGCCAACAGATTTCTGGTAATTTTCATCAGCACCCCTTTGGCTGACTCATACAGGGTCACACTCAGAAGAATAGATTGGTTTACAAACATAATCTTTCTATTTTGGGGATCCACAAAAATAATCTCACACTGTTAGACTAAGGAGGATTCATGGAGAAAGAATAGTCTTTTGAAATAATGGGACTGAGATACTTGAACAGCCTTTTGCCACATGCACATGCACACACAATACACTGATTAACCCTTTCCACCATAATTAAACTTGTCTTAATATGAACATTAGAAATTATTGAAAAATCGAATGCTTTAAAACGTCTAGAGAAAAATTAGAACAGCATATGCATAACCAAGAGTTAATCAATGTTTTTTAAATAAGAGACAAAATGCATAAACCATAAGAGAAAAAGTTGATATACTGTACTTCATCACATTTAAAATTTTATGCTTGTAAAAGACTCTGCCAAGAGAATGAGGAAACAAGCCATTGAGTTGGAGAAAATATTTGCTAAACATCTGTGTAATAAAGAACATTTATCTGGAATGTATAAAGAACAATGAAGTTTCAATAACACAGAGACAAAACAATAAAATAAAATCAATTAAAAATCCACAAAACTTTGATCAGACATTTCACAAAGTGAGCTGCAGAGTTGGCAGCTAACCCCATGAGAGGATGCTCAGCATCATTTGTCATTAGAGTAATGCCATTTAAATCTACTGTGTGAACTCCCTTATTTGAAACTTTCCTTCCAATGTTTCTGCTATATTCAAACCCATTTTTAGTAGCTAATGTAATAGTGAAATATTACAATCCTTCCTTCTTAAACTGATATCAAAACAATGAAACCCAGTTGCACCATTTATATTCATGTGCTCAATGCATTCTAAGAATTTCAGTATGGCAGGAAGGAAATAAAAGGTAAAAGATGGAAATGAAATCACAAACTGCTAATATTTTATTTTATTTTTTTGCTAATATTTTAATAATAGTTATGATTGAGCACATAGCAAAAATCTATATATTAGTTATTAACATTAATGAATTTAATAAGTGTGCTGAATAAAACATAAACTTAAAATAATCAGCTATATTTCTATAGCACAGTAATAAACAATTAGAAAATAAAATTGAAGGAGAGAGAGTGTTAACAAAAATATTTTTTAAAATAAGAAACCCAACCAAAGCATAAATCTAACATAAGAAACCGAAGGCATATATGCACAGGGATAGATTAGCTTTATGAACAGGATTTTCTGAGGTACACAATATCTTCAAACTGTCACAGAGTAAATATACAATGGAGGTAAAGAAGACTTTGCCTAGAATACAGGCAATCCCCTAGGGCTTCTTTTACTACTACCATGCCCTGTGATTAAAGTCAATGGAAAACTGTAACAACTCAATTCAGGCAGGACTACCAATGACCTAGAAACTTCTGAACTGTCCAAATCAAGGAATGAAGGTTTGCGTCAGTTGATGGACATCTGAGGTGCTTGCTGAAGGAAAAGAGAGCTTGGGTTGGGTAATGGAAGAAGTTACTGATAAATACGAACTATGGCCATGTGAAAGTAACATAAAGGAAGACTGTAATTGTTATGAATATTTCCTTGTTTTGTTATGGATATGTTAGTATATGTACATAAAGCAAGTATCTTTGTTTTTTCTTCCCTATCTTATCCCCTTATCATATGACATAATTTGTATTTGTTTCATGTTATAATATGTAAGCTATAAGATATCAATTTTAACATTTAATATTTTCCAAGGAACTGCACCCTATCCTGGAGAGATTTAGTGCATTTCCAGTTTTACACAAGATAGTCGAGTATTGTTACATGAAAAAATATGTTATTATTTTTTAGACAGTAAGTATGGTTTACAGTAATGTGTATAGCTGCCAAGTTGACAAGTGGTAGACTGTGAATGCTAGGTTTATGTGTCAGTTTTGCCACAGTGGTGCCCATTGTTTGGCCAAGGAAGCATTGGCCTAATTGTTACTGTGAGTATATTTCATGGACTTAAGTGACCTTTTTGTTGATTGCATGTATGACTGATTACATTTACAGTCACCTGAGGAAATTGTCTTCAGAAATGGGAGACGACTCATCCAATAGGATGAAGTCCTTCAATGGAGAAATGATGATATATATATATAATATGAATGCAAATATATGATGTTATATTATAAATATTATACATTTATATATATATGATGAAAGTAATGAGTGTAAATGATCACTCTATCTTTTCTCAAAATAGGTCTCTGAATGGACAGGATGGATGAACACAACCTAACAATTATGAATGAATTGCTTCTGATGGGAACCATAGGTCTCCCTAAACTGCAGATTCCATTATTTCGATAATTCCTTATTGTTTACTTGGTCATAGTGGTGGCTAACCTGGCTTGATCATTCTTACCATGATAGACTCAGGCAACAAACACCCATGTATTTTTTCTCAGACATCTGGCTTCCACTGATTTTGTTTGTTCAAAAGCTATGGGACTCAAATGCTATTCCATTTTCTTGCAGATCAACCTAGTGTCTCCTTTCATTGGTGTGCTACACAAATCACTTTCTTCCAATAACTACTGAAATTTTCTTTTTGCCAGTGTCTTTAGTTTACCTACAGGCTGCTGATGCATAGTACCAGAAATGGGTTGGTTTTACTGAAGTGGATTTATTTGGTAAAAGCTTATAGATCTGAGCCCATGTAATGTCTAATCAAAGCAACATCAGAGATGCTTTCTTACTAAAATCTACTACTGGTGATTACGGCATCCTGCCAAGTTGTGAGGCAAGATGGCAGCAATCTCTTCCTAGGTTCCTGCTTTCTGCTCAAGGTTCATCATCTACTGGAGTTCAGTTGTGAAAGGTCAGACACATGGCAGGGCTTGTCTCCTCAGCCTTGACACATGGCAGCTTCCTTTCTATCTGTGTCTCTCTTTCTGTGTGTCCCTTTATATAAAACTGAACAAGAGGGCAATGTGTCATACCTCATTGGTGTAGTCCAATCAAAAGCAATATAATCAAGTGATCTAAAATAAATCTAATGAAATTAAAGGGTAGCACACCAACAGGAACAGATTAGTTTAAGAACATAATCTTCTGAAATTCAAAAAAGAACTTCAAACTCTCAGTCAGCAATGGAGTATGACCCCAATGGGACCATCTGTAACCCTCTACACTACACAGTCATGCCATAAACAGACATGTCACTTTCTAGAAATATCTCTACAGGATTTTTGTGTCTTTACTGATCATCATATAATTTTCATATTTTCATTTTGTGGTTATAATGTAATCAGGCATTTCTGCTGATAGTCTGCCCTTGATAACTTGGTTCTGCTCAAACACACATGAATTTAAATTAATAATGCTTACCTTTTCAGCTTTTAATTTAGTCCAGTCTCTTCTGATAACGCTCATGTTCTGCTTGTTGATCCTTACATCTATCCTTATGATGAAGTCTGCAGAGGGCAGGCATAAAGCCTTTCCATATGTGGATCTCACTTGACAGTGTTGGTGGTATTCAATGGAACTCTCTTCTTTATGTAAGTGCAGCCCAAAGCCAGTCAATCCTTTGATAATGATAAAATGGCCTTATATTTTATACATTGGTGATACTTAAGTTGAATCCCCTGATGTTCAGTTTGAGGAACAAAAAGGTGAAAAAGGTTCTAAAGAGAACCTGAAAATGTGTGCAAATGTTCTCTTCAAAATTCACTGTAGAATATAGTAATAATAAGTTATGTTATAGGCAATGTATATGCTATCTGATATTTCTTTAGCTTGTACAATTTCTTTTACAAATTCTTGTAAAATTTCTTTAGCGTACAATTGGAAACACACTAATTCCCTCCAGAACAGGATGCAAGTCATTGGGTAAAATGCATTCTTAAATTTGACATCCTTTAATACTAGACATGAAACTAATACAGCTTCTGCCATATGATAAGGTTAGTAAAGAAAACAAAGATATTCATTTTCTGTACATATACAAACATGCTTGTAGCAAAACAGGGAAGAAATATTCACGAACATTAAAGTCCTCCTTTCTGTAACTAGTTATGTGGTCAAACTTCATATGTATCACTACCTTCTTCCACCCCAGTCCATGTTCGCTTTACCCTCAGAAAGCACATCAGGTGGCCATGGTGGTTTGCCTGGAAGAGTGACCCAAATTTTCATTCCTGAAGATTTGGGCCATTGTTAGTCCTACTTGGATTGGGTTTTTGCAATTTTCCATTGACTTTAATCACAGGGCATGGTAGTACTAATAGTCACCATAAGGGAATCTACTGTATTCCAGGGGAAATCTTCTTTACCTCTATTTTTTGGGTATTTCCCATTGAGAGTCAGGATAAATCACCCCAGTCACTACAGTAATTCCTTTCATTACCTGTTGATTCAGAGAAACAAGGAGCCCAAAATGACTGGGTGGCAGTCTTAACATCCAGTTCAATGGAATCATTGTGTTCCCTGGTCAAAGCACTCCTCCTTTTGGAACCAAGACCTGTAGACCAGCCGAGATTAAGGATACAGGGACAGGAATCAAAAATGTTTCTTGTGGATCACTAGGGATAATAATGAGTGATGCCACTCTCATTTCCAAATGTTGACTCCTGAATCCATGAATCCTGGTGTATTACTCAGCCAAAAGGGTGCTGATGCAAATTCCCAGAAATCTGTTGGGTTTTATAAATGGTATTTATTTGGGGTGGAAGCTTACAGTTACAAGGCCCTAAAGCATCCAATTCAAAGTTACTTCCTCACCAAACTCTGTTGTCATATGTTGGAACAAGATGGCTGCTGGTCATTGTGAGAGTTCAGCCTTCCTCTTCTGGTCCCAGCTTCTTCTGGTCTCAGCTATAGGCTGCTACAAAACTCCTCTCTCTCCCTGGGGGTTGTTTCTTCCCAGGCTCAGCTGCTCTAGTTTCTCCACAAAGTCAGCTGTAGACTATCAGGCTCTCTCTCTCTCTCCAGGGCCTCTGCCTATCTATGGAGCCTTCTCTATTTCCTCATGTATCTGTTTCTTTGTGTATTTACTTCCCAGGGTTCCAGCAACAGAACTCCAACTCTCTCCTCTGCTTTTTATTTTTCTCAGTGTGTCCCCACCCACCAATGGGCCGGGTACTCAATGTCCTACTGATGTACCTGAATCAAAGCCATAATCATAATTTAATCAATTAAAAGTGAAACCTCTGAATTTAATACAAGCTAATATGCACAGAGGAACAGACCAGTTTACAAACATAAACCCATATCCATTTCTGGAATTCATAAATGATACTGAACTGCTAGAGTCCACCGTCTGAATTCCAGACATTACATTATTTAAAAAAAAAACCAACATATCAGTAACAATGCTAAGTACAAAAACATATCACAATCAGTTGAAAGAAATACAGTTTGTCTTCTGGCAAAGTCCCCTCTGGCTATAGACCTCTGAAAGTTACAAAACAATTTACCTGATTCCAATATACAAAAGGACAGCAGAGGATAAACCCTTGCATTACCATAAGAAGAAATGGGGGAGAAACATGAGTCATGAGTCCCCTACAGTTCTGTAAACATGCAGGGCATACTTCTTTAGATTTCAAAGTCTGAGAGTCATTCTCATGATGGTTTCTTCTCCCTGGTTTCTTCTCCCTGGGGCCTCATGGAGACCCACATTTTCTACAGGATTGTCCAATGACTATTTTCTTGTTTCTATACTGTGATGGTTAGACTAATGTGTTCACTCAGCCAGGTAATTGTGCCCAGTTTTTTGGTCAAGCAAGCACTGGGCTAATTGTAATACAAGGACATTTATGGACTTTGGTCATCAGTGAGTTTACTGCATGGATGGCTAATTACATCTACGATCAACCAAATAGATTGCCATCAGCAATGAGTGGCGTCTTATCCAATCAGTTGAATACCTTAAAGGGGAAGAGAATTCAGCATTCAGAGAGAATTTCCCAGCTCATCTTTGGACAGCCAATATCTCCTAGAAACTCATCAAGGTCCTTCATTGGACTTTGATTGGAGCCCCTGGTTTGCAGCCTGCCTGCAGAAGCTGGACTTGTGAATCCCCATGGTCACCTGAGAGAATTTTATAAAATTTCATACTATTTACAGATATCTTCTGTTGATTCTGTTTCCCTAGAGAATGCTGACTAATAAACATCCTCATCAAGCGTGTGTGTGGCAACTGAGCTCCAGACATCACCCTCCAAATACTTTGGGGTGATGGCCACACTTTCCCTGACCTCTGGGGTAAAGTCTTAATGCCCCTAGTATAGTGAAGGGAAGAAAAAATCCTACCTAACCTTTGGTATATAGGTCCAACCCACTTTGATCAACCACTTGGTGACCTGGCCTTCCCTAATCCATGGGCACAGGTCCACTGCTCTCAGACCTATGGGATGTTGACCTTATCCTCCCTAATTCATGGTGAATGTGCTCTACCCTCTCTGTACCCTGGGGAGGCAAAACTCTCCCTGAACAGCTGTCAGGAATATCCACCCTTTTCAAGTGCTGGAGCAAACTCTCTTCTCTGTACACATGGGTGGGGTTCGTTTCTTGGTCCGAGGAGATGTCTTAATTCCAGATCTCAGATTCTGTGGTTTTCCTCTTAAAGCCAATTCCCTTGCATATCTCTCATTGATAGACTTTTAGTCCAGGATGACAGTGGTTTTGTTTGTACAGCTTTCTCAAAAAGCTTTTTGGTTTAGCAGGCAAGAAGCAGGGGTCCAAGCCATCAGACAGTAAGCCTTTCCACAAGTCTTTCCTGGATAACTGAATTTCCAATCCTGATTTACAAGTTCCATGTTTAGTCAATTCCTTAAATGGGGCACTATCATCTGGGGGCTTGATTTCCAGAGGCCTGGAAGTTCCAGAATCAGTTTCTGTTTTCTTTGTACCCAACATTTCAGTTCTTAGGTTATCTCGCTCATCTAGCATTTCACTATAAGTTGCAAGGAGAAGCCAAGATACATTCTCAGAGTTTCCTTTGGAAAGCTCTTCAGCTAAACATCCAGGTTCGCCATTTTCAAATTCTGCCTTCCATATAACATCAGGAGTTAATCTTGCTATGTTTTCTGCAACCTTAAAACATGGATTGCCTTTCCTCCAGTTTCCAATAACAGTTTCATCATTTACTTTTAAGGCCCCATAAAAAGTCTCTTTAGCATCCATATTCCTACCAACAGTTTCTTCAAAGCAATCTAGGGCTTTTCCATCAACTATCTCACAATTCCTTCAAAAAGTATTCATTTTTAAAACCATTCCAGCATTTTTGTAATTGCAAAAGCAACCCCCTACTCTCTGGTACCAAATTCTGTATTAGTCAGCCAAAGGAATGCTGATGCAAAGTGCCAGAAATCTGTTGGGTTTTATAAATGATATTTATTTGGGGTGGAAGCTTACAGTCACAAGGCCCTAAAGAGTCCAACTTATAGTTACTTCCTCATGAAACTCTGTTGCCACATGTTGGAGCAAGATGGCTGCCAGTCTCTGTGAGGGTTCAGCCTTCCTCTTCAGGCTCCATGTTCCCAACTTCTTCTGGTCTCAGTTGAGGCTGTTATAAAGCCTGTCTCTTTCCCTGGGGCTTGTTTCTTCCCAAGCTCAGCTGCTCTATTCTCTTCACAATATCATCTGTAGACTTTTAGGCTCTCTCTCTTCCCTGGGCCTCTGCTGTGTCTATGGAACCATCTCTATTTCCTCATGTATCTGCTTCTCTGTGTATTTACTTCCAAGGGCTCCAGCATCAGAATTCCAACTCTCTCCTCTGCCATGTAGGTTTCTTTCTGAGTCCCCACCCACCAAAGGAGCAGGGTCTCAATGTATTACTGACATGACCATCAAAGCCTTAATCACAATTTAATCAAGCAAAAGTGAAATCTCTGTATCTAATACAATCTAATATGCCCTGAGGAACAGATCAGTTTACATACATAATCCAATATCCATTTTTAGAATTCCTAAATAACACCAAACTTCTACACTTGGCTGTGGGAGAAAGAGGACCATAAAGTGGATGCTGGTTATGAGCATACAGAGGTGAGTGGATGCAGCTCAGTGGTTGAGTGTCTGCTTCCCTTGTATGAAGTCATGGATTCAAACCCCAGAGTCTCTTGGGAAAAAAAAAATACACCACCTCCTGGAGAACATTGCCCCAGCCCTGAATAGTATTGCCACTTAGTTGGTACCATAATTGAGTTTCAAAAGGAGATTTTTCTGTTCTGTCAATCTAGCTCCTTAAGCATGATGGGGAACATATTCCATGAGCATTTGCCCATTTCCATGCATCATTTGCTGTGAAGTGGGTTCATTGATCAGAAGCAATGCTGTGTGGAATAACATGGTAGTGGATAAGATGTTCAGTAATTCCACGGATGGTATTTTGGAAGAAGTACTTTGTGCAGGAAAGGCAAACACATATCCAGAGTATTATCTATGCCTGTTAGAAAAATAGCTGTCCCTTCCATGATGAAAGTGGGCCAATGTAATCAAACTGCCATCTGGTAGCAAGCTGATCACCTCTGGGAATGGTTCCATATCAGGGGCTGAGTGTGGGTGTCTGCTGCTGGCATATGGGGAACAAAGCAGTGGCTGTAGCCAAGTAAGCCTTGGTGGGGCAATTCCATGTTGCTGAGCCCATGCATAACCTCCATCTTTACCCCATGGCCATTTTGTTCATAAGCCCATTGTGCAATGACAGGAGTGGCTGGGGAAAGAGCCTGAGTGCTAGCCACAGAGCAGGTCACCTTTTCTACTTGATTATTACAATTTTCCTCTGCTGAAGTTACCCTCTGGTGAGCATTACATGGAACACAAATATTTTCATGTTTTTGTCCATTTAAAAAATTATCCACATATCTTTATTACTAATTATCCAATCACGTTCCTTCCAAGTCCCTGAATATCCATCCAAACCATTGGCAACTGTCCATGAATAAGTGTACAAACCCACCTTGGGCCTTTCTCCTTCCATGCAAAATGAACAACTAGGTACACTGCTCAAATTCTGCCCCCTGGGAGGATTTGCCCTCAACACTGTCCTTCAGCAATGTCCCAGAAAAGGCCTGTAGTGCTGCAGCTGTGTACTTTTGGATGATACCTTCATTTTGTGCAGAACCAGGCCCATGTTTTCTCTTCCTCAGTCAAATGATTGTCAGGAACTCTCCAAGAGGACATGCCATGGTCTGAGAAAGAGGAGAAATGGTGACAGAAGTGATGACCATGGACATTTGGGCCACTTCTTCATGTAACTTACTTGTGACTTCAGGAAGCCTGCTCAAGCCCTATCTCATATATATCACTTCCATTTTATGATAGAGTGCTGCTGTGTGCACCCAACTTTGTTGTTTGGTGGGTCAGAAAACACCCAGTTCATGATAGGTGTAGCCGTTTGACATTATTTATGAATTCCAAAAATAAATAATGGATTATGCTTGTAAACTGGTCTGTTCCTCTGGGTGTGATTAAATTATGATTAGGGCTTTGATTGGGCCACATCAGTAGAGCATTGAGTCCAAACCCCTTGGTGGGTTGAGACTGATAGATAAAAGACATGGCAAAGGACAGAGTTGGAGTTTTGGATGTTGGAGTTCTGATGCAGAGTTTTTGAGCTGGAGCCCTGGGAAGTAAGCACACAAAGGAGCCTGGTCATGAGAAAGGAGAGAAGGCCCTGGGAAAAGAGACAAGCCATTCACCTGACAGTTCACAGTTGGCCTTGTGGAGATAGGCAAAGCCTAGAGAGACTCATAGTCTACAGATGACCCTGTGGAGGAAACAGAGGAGCTGAGCCTGGAGAGAAATAGAGCCCCAGGAAGAGAGGATCCCAAAAAGCCTGAATGTTAGCAGCTGTCTTGCTCCAACACGTGGCAACACACTTTGGTGAGGGAAGTAACTTATGCTTTATGGCCTGGGTAACTATAAGCCTCTACCCCTAATAAATACCCTTTTGTAAATGCCAACATATTTCTGTTATTTTGCCTCAGCACCCCTATGGCTGACTAATACAATAGGCAACTCAGGTCTCATGGTAATTTGGTGGTCCATATTTAAGTGTTCACTGCTTACTAAGGCCCAGAAGCAGGCTAAAAGCACTGATCTCTGTAATCCCTCCAGGAATCTAGTGGCTTCTACTAGGCCTTTTCTGTTATAATAGTCCCTACTCCACAATGCAGGCATCGTGGGGATTCTCCCAGTTACTGAGTATGTCTATTCCAATTATTCATTCTGGAACTGGGGAAATAACCACAAAATGGGTCCAGGGGCCCACTGTGAGATGGAACTGAGAAAAAACTTCATTGATGACTTGATTTCCATAAGCTCCTACTCTAAATAGTGGACCAGAGTGACTTTTTTGTTGTCCTGGAATTAACATGACTTTTGAGCCACTTTCTAATAATTGCCAAATGTTTGATCATTTCCCTTTCCTCTATACACGGTTACCCTGGTAAAAGGCCAAAGTTCTTTTTGGGGGAAAGCTGGGAGGAATATTAACAGTATAAATTTTTGGCACTCTAACAGGATCATTCCCCAAAGGGACCTGGCCTTCTCCTCATTCAAAGGTCCCTGGGTCTGTAAACTGCCTCAATTCTGAGAATTGGTTAAGCGACCATGATTCTGTGTTTCTGTAATTTAAGTTAGGGTTTTGTTCACTCAACATAGAAATTTTCTGCCTATAGAGATCAGGTAGAAATGTAGTAGATTGCCCATCTATTTTTCTTCTAGGAATCCCATGATCTATTAGCGAAGACCAAACTCTATGTGATACAGACTCTTTTGATTGCTGCTTTGAGTCTGCCTTTCATTGTGGTAGCTATGCCCACCTTGTCTTTGGTGATTAAGTGCTGCTACTTGGCTTCTGTTAGCTCAAGATCCAATCAATCCATAGTGTTTACAGGTTCTGGTTGCATGATACAAGTTCCTACAGTAATATCTGGACTACAGAGAAGAGCAACCACAGAGCTCTTCAGGGCAGATGGAGTTAGTCTTAGAAATTTATTCATACCCTTAATATCTATTCCTACTATATTCCTCTGACTTGTGTCTATATCAGTTGAAAAACTCATAAGCATACATCCTCATGGGTCACAATTTATACTTCCCCATTGTAGGCTTGTTGTGATTTTAGTCTAGTTATAGGTGTCCAAGAGATGAAGGGTGGTGAGGGTGGGTAAGGAGAAGTATTAGAAAGGTCTTGCAAGCTACTGATCTCAGGGCATTTCTTTGTGTTTTCATTTGGTGAGACAGGATTAATCTCTTCAAGCAAGGTTGGATGGAAAACTCTTCAGGGCAGGGTGGATGTTGGGAAGTTCAGGCTGGAGTTTGACTGTTATCTGCCTCAGGTCAGGGAGGAGGTCTGGACTCCCTGGGGTGGCTGGAGAATTGGGCAGTGCAGGCTTTAGTTTGGCTAGTACACACCTCAGGGCTGGGAGGAGGTATAGACTCCCAGGGGCAGGCTAGAGGATCAGTGATTCAAGCTTGACATTGCCTGGTCTCCACAGGGCAGACCATTACAAATTTATTTGGCAAAGTCTCAGTAGAATTTAGGGTTTCAATGTCACCACCGATATTATAATCAACCCATAAGTCTCCATCCAAATCATCAGGGTTCCACTGCATTCCAATCAGTGCCCTCACTTTAACAACAGACACCCTGCAAGGTTGAGATTTTAATTTCCCTTGTACCTTTGTTACTCATACAATAATACTCTGACTCTGGTTTTTAGAGATCTCAAGTCTGCTGCTGCATGAAATAAGATTTATTTTCAGAGCACACATCAAAACTTTCATATCATTCCTGCAGCATTTAAGTTGCAAATTTGAGGCATTTAGTTCATGCATTTCTTTTGTAACTGTATTCACCATACTTAGGATCAGCCAGCCAACATCATTGTAACTTTTAACTCAACAAAACTCTGAAGTTATTAAAAAAACACAAAAAAACTCTTAAGCAGATCCTTGCCTCTTATAAGCATGGATGTAGTCATATCCAGTGGTGATATTTTGAATATCTCTATTGCCAACTGATGCCATGGACTCTTAGTGGCATCTCAATTATTGGAAGAAGAGTCAGTGTCCTTGAATCTAATCAGATAGAGAGTCAATTGCAAAAATCCCAGAACCAATTCAGAAATCCCATTTTTAAGATTCTGTTTTTCAAGAACCACTCCTGGTACCAAGCTGTGTTAGTCAGGTTCTCTAGGAAAACAGAACTGACAAGAGATATCTATATATAGTATAAGATTTTATAAAAGTCTCTCACATGACCATGGGGATGCACAAGTCCAAATTCGGCAAAGCAGGCTGTAAAGCAGGGGTTCCAATGAAGGCCCTTGATGAGTTCCCAGGAGATGCTGTCTGTATGTAGTAGAGATGTGAATTCTCTTCTTGAATGCTAAAGTCTCTTTCCCTTTTAAGGCCTTCAACTGATTGATGAGAGTACAGGCATTGCTGGCAGCAATCTCCTTAGTAGATTGTAGATGTGAAAAGCCATCTATGCAATCAGCTCACTGATCATTAAAGTCCATGAAATGCCCTTGTATGGCAATTAGCCCCGTGCTTGCTTGACCAGACTACTTGGAACCATTACTTGACAGAATTCACACATTATCCTAACCATCACAATGCCCTAGTTTAACGTTCATAAATTTCCTTATTCTGGAATTAATAAAGCTATTACTGCTCTTTTGATTACTGTTTGCATGATATATCCTTTGGCATCCCCTTGCTTTTTTAAAATTTCTTTTATTAGCCAAGTTGTGGGTTTACAGAACAATCGTGCATAAAATACATTCTTTCATACACCACCCTACCACCTACACCTTGCATTGGAGTGAAATATTTATTACAATTGATGATAGCACTTTTTGTATTTGTACTCTTCTTTAACAGATATAGCCAAAATTCATTTACATATTTTATGTTCTAGGCACTGTGTGAAGCAATTTGCAAGGATCACCTCATTTAAAACACCGAATATAAAGGCCTGTGGAATAAATTCTAAATTATAAATGTTTTAAATGAGATCAGTTATCAGTTTATATAAACATCATGTAAATAATAGTGTTTATATCTGCACCTTTTATTTTTCCCTCTATACATAAGTTGTTGTTTTTATTCTGACTTTTTTTTCAAGATTTTCTCTTTGCTTTCAATTACTTCAGATTTAAAATCTATATGTAGATTTTTAAAATATTTATCCTGTTTTGTGTTCTTTGAGCTTCCTGGATCTGTGATTTGGTGTCTCTCAATCATTTACAAAAATTCTTGGCCATTAATAATTATATTTCCTCTCCCCTTTTCTTTGTCCTTCTGGTTATCCTCATTACAGATCTATTATACATTTTGTTATGGTCCCACAGTTCTTCAATATTCTGTTACATATTTAAGTCTTTTTTTGGTCTTTGTTCTGCAGTTTGTGCAGTTTTAATTGACATATGTTCATGCTCACTGATACTTTTCTTGACCATGTCAAATAATCTGAAGATCCCATTAAAGTCATTATTTGCTACAGTTTTTAAATATCTAGCATTTCCTCTTGATTCTATCTTAGAGTATCCATCTTTCTGTTTACATTCCCCACTGTGATTTTCATATATTTTCTTATAAAAACACACACAGAATTCACAATTTAACCACTTTCAAGGATACAATACAAAGGTATTAATTATATTCTCAATATGGTGCAACCATTGCTATGATTCATTACCAAATTTTTGTTTCACCTCAACCAGAAATATAGCATTGATTAATCAATAACTCCCCATTTCCCTCATAATTCAGCCCCTAATAATCTGTAATCTATTAGTTTTCTCCATGAATTTGCTTATTCTAGGTATTTTACATAATTGAGATTATATCATATTTATATTTTTGGATCTGGCTTATTTCACTGAAGTTCTTTCATACAGTACTGTGGCATGTATCAAAAAGTCATTCCTTTAGCAGTGTGTAAAGTAGACATTTTTGTCCTGCTCCTAACCTCAAGGGGAAGGTCTTCATTCTTTCACTACAGAGCATAATGACATTAGTGATCTTTTCATATGTGCTATATATCTTACAGAGAAATTTGCCATTTATCCTTATTTTACCAAGTAATTTTATCATAAAATAGCATTATATTTTGACAAATTCCTTTTCTACATCAATTGATATGATAATTGTAATTTCTCCTTCATGGATTAATGTGGTGTATTACTTTGAATTTGTTTCTTTTATTGAACTAACCTTACATTCATGGGTTAAACCTAAGAGGGACATGATGTGTAATTCTTTTAACATGCAGTTAGATTCAATTTGCTAGAATTTGTTCATAATTTTTGCAACTATATTCCTAATGGAAATTGGTTTATAGTTTTCTGTGCCATGTCTCAGTTACAAGTAAATCCCATGTTAGGGGATCCAGACATGGCCCCCGATTAATATTCCACAGAGGCAGTTGGGGCTGATGCATAAAGACATACAAATTTTAATTAAGATACACCAACCCTGGTACCCTCACTTGTATGTGCATGGTCCACTACTGTGGGGCAAACATACTACCCTGGTTCCCCTACTTTTCTCAGTTTTTTTTTCTTTCCATTTAACATTTCTTCCACCATTGTCTAACCTTAATTGTCTTCCAATGTTTGGGGAAAGTTAATCCTGACAAATTCTCCCCATTTTCATTTGCTCTGGTCGTTGGCCAGATGTGTCCAACTCCAGAATCTTACTCATATCACCTCCTACCCATCAGTATTTGCATCATGTTCACTCTTTCCTTAGAGCTTTTAGCATATTATTCAAAGTTATTTAAAAATTTTCATCTGATAATTCCAACATCTCTGACAAACAAGAGTCTGGGTGTGATATTGACTTGATCTTCAGATTGTTTTAACTTTTCACATGCCTTGTGAGTTATTGTTGAAAGCCACACATGGCATATCAGGCAAAGGCAACTGAAGTAAACAGACATTTAGCATTAGGTCTATGTTTATCTGTTTAGGAGTTAGGCTCTTTTATTGTTTCTTGTTGCTCCAAGTTTCAGTGGCTAAGGAAAACAAACATTTTGATAAGGAAAACAAAATGTCTTTTGAATTTTAAATGACTATTTATCCCTTCCTACTGGTGGAGGCACAATGAGATTTTTCCAACATCTTTACAGTGACAAGCTGTTGGGACTTGTGGAGGCAAAATGTAAAAAGTGTGGGGGTCCCCTAACCATGGGCCTCCAGAAGTGTTTATCTCTCAAGTGAGTCCACACTCAATCTTCAGCAATTAGTCAGGTCAAGTAAATAAATTGCAAATAAAGGGAAATTTAATATGTCCCCTTTAAATACTTCTTTCTGTTGCTTCTCCTGATAAACTAGATTTCTGTATCTGCTTGTAATATTAATTTTAATGTAGTGATTTGCCCTGTGACCTATTTCCAAATTCTACCTGTTGGGCTGGAAACCTGCAGTATTGGACTGAGGAATACTCTGAACATATCCTGCTATCAAATTTTATTTGTCCTAATAAAGATATATGAGTATTCCTTGTAAAATTATCAGAGAGATTACAAATGATGTTCTGAAAATTTTTGGTTTGGATCTGAAATTCTCACTTAAGACTTATTTGTTAAAAGATTGTATTGATTACTTGTTTTGATGAGATTGTATTAGTGAATTCAAAAGACAAGCACCATTGGGGGAAAAGAGTCATTTTCCTTGAGAGAAAATTTATTTTCACACTTAAGGGGTCATGAAATAAGCAGACATTGAAACTAAATTAAGTAAGGCAGTGATGACTTGAAAGAAAATCATTTACCTTGTTAATAAGGAGTAAATTGGAAAACAATAACAAATTCAAAGTAATTCCTAGTACACAGTGAGTAAAAGTGGAGATAGAAACTAAGGCCAATATTCCAGCATCATGGAAAGTGAAAAGTGGATGAACTTTTAAGTTTGTGGAGCATCTATATCATGTAGCCAGTTGCAGGTTTTTCTCTGAGCTGTATTTTTTTTTCTCCTGATCTTTAATTACACTCTCTGTAAATATTATCATGTAGTCTCAGTAAATTTTTGGGTGTTTCAAAAGAGGTATAATCAATATAAGTAATTGAAAAGTAGAAAGGAAAGAACTTAATAAAGGAAAAAAAAATCTATATTGTTGGGCCAGAGTACAGAGATGTGTCCAGGGACCTGGATGGATCTGGATGTGGGAAGGCATGTGGGCAATGAGTTAACCAGCAGATACTCCTTCCCAGGGATTTCAGAGGAGAATTAATTTCATAATGAGTTCAGAGGAATTTCTATGAAAAAAATGTGAAAATATATGAAGCCATCAAAGCCTGAAGAGATCAATTTTAGTTTTAATAAAAGAAAATCAACTTATGTATGTCTAAGAACAGCAATATGAGTAAATTAGTAAATCTTTAATGTGGAAATATGCAAACATAGTCAAAAGCATAAAGATGACAGTTTATCTATCTATATAAATGGTTCACAGGAAGGCTTATTATTAATTTATTTGGAAATATTCTAAATAATATTAGCTAAAAATAAGCCATTTCTAGTTACATTTCTTATTATTAAAAAATGGGTTGACACACAGCATTCTTTTCACTTTGATTCAATGCCAAAAATGTACTTTGTGATGAACCAGTTTTTCTCAAATATTTTTTTCACTGCCACTTTTAGATCTTTGTTCCTCAAACTGAAGATGATGGGATTCAGCATGGTAATCCCAACAGTGTAAAATATAGACACTATCATATCATTGTCTGAAGCATAGCTCGGACTTGAGCTTGCATACATGAGGATTGTCCCATGGTAAATTGGCACTCCAGTGAGGTGAGAGCTACAGGTGGAAAAGGCTTTTCAGCAGAATGCATCCTCAGAATGGCGATTAGAATGAAAGCATAGGAGATCAGGACTATAGACATAGTAACTGTCTCAATAAAGCTGCAACATAGAAAAGTAGAAGGCAGTTGATGTAAGTATCAGAACAAGAAATAGCAAGGAGTGAAGGGATGTCAGAAAACAAATGTCTAATTTTGTTGGATGCACAGAAGGAAAGGCTAAAAGTGACCACTGTGTTTAAAGTACCATGCAAAAAGCTGCTAACATAGGAAGCAATGATGAGTGGCACATAGACTCGAGGTGACATGTTAACTGAATATAGCAGTGGGTTGTATATTGCTACGTAGCGATCATAAGCCATGGCAGCCAAGGAAAGCATTCTGTGGTTCCTAATGAAATAATGAGAAAAATCTATGTTTCACATCCAATAAATGAAATAGAGTTACTCTTTGCCAAGTAATTGACTAACATTTTGGTGGTGACAACTGAAGAATAACAAGCATCCAAGAATGATAACACACTGAGAAAATAGTACATGGGATTGTGGAGCCAAGTTTCCTCAATAAGCAATAAAACCAGTCCCAAATTTCCAATCAGATTAAATAGATATGTTGCCAGAAATAATAAAAATAGGAAGACCTGCAGCTCAATTTTATCTGTAAAGCCCATCAATATAAACATGGTGACTTCAGTCACATTCTTCAATGGAATCCTGTAGGTATCCAAATTGGATTGTACTTCTGACATCTCAGTTTGTATGTGTAGGTCTGTAAGACACTGTCTCATGATACAGAGTTCACCCAATTATGTCCCCATGTCTGCTTCTTAGAAGGATAGTGACAACCTAGACAGTGATTGGATAGGCATTGATGAAGAAATTGGGCCCAGGTGGATGCAGTTTTCTGTATATGTAAAAGGAAGACATGGGTTCATTCATTTGTTCCCTAAATTTGTCATGATAAAAAGAAAATAAAATTCCAGTGGAAGTTTCTATAAATTTTGAACTTTCTTTTCTAATATATATCTTCTTAAAATTCATTAAAAAATGAATATCAAGGTTTCTGTATCCGAATGCATTATAGTGTAGTGTAACACCTGAATACTAGTTTGAAATTTCCTACAATGAAAATGAAATAACTTTATTTAAATGTTCATAATTTAAAAATTGGAGTAATCATATTTACCTCATAAGATAGTGTTAAATTTAAAGGAGAATATTAGAGTGAAAGTTATGCCATTTAAAAATGTTCCCACATGTCTGAAGCTAGCTTGTTAGACATACATTTTATCTTCTCTTCCAGGACAACACAGTATGTGTTCTTTACTGGCAATGATCCTGTTTCATTAGTACTTCTGGAATAATTTTCAGTAAGGCATCCGAAGTTATTCTGGAAGAAACTGCACCTTGTGTATTATTAAAAAACAGTGAAATATCCTTTTTCCTTTTTTCAGTGTTCTTTCTTAAAAACATAAAGCTAAAATTGTCTATTTTATTGTCTTTTAAAGTGATTTTAACATTGTAATTGTTTTTCAAATGTTAAATTTGCATAAGCTATTTCTCATGCATTTGCTCCTTATTTCTGTAAAGTCATGGGATGAATATTACAGATGTATTTCTGTAAAAATAAATCATGGCTATATGTTGTGGTGTAAGACCCCTACCCTCCCTCTCTCCCTTTCCCTTCCCCCTCCCTTCTTTTCACTTCCTCTTTTCCGACTAGAACCCCCACCTCAGCACGTCTACCCAGCAACAAATGACGCTAGCCACCTCCCCAGTTCATTGGCCACCACCGCCAGGGCCAACCCCTCGCTCCACCTTCCTTCCGTCAGCCCGCCCCGACAACCCAAGCCCATATATGCTTGAACACTTCCTCAATAAACTCTCTTGGTTCCTGCTCCAACTCGGAGAACAGAGTCTCTTGTCTGCCCTTTCTCTTC
>JAQZBX010030196.1:10110-27035 GCA_029593785.1 Cabassous unicinctus | reverse complement strand
ATGTACACAGTATTATAATGACTCCCATAAGGATTACTTTTAAAATGTTCATTTATTTTACTTTTTCGGTGTTCTCAAAACTGAAAATTTTACTTCAGAATTCAAAATTCTCTACAGTTCTTTCAAATTGCCCATCAATTACCTATTGTTTACTCATCTATTTTCATTTATTATGACATTTTGCCATTGATACATTTTCATAAATTTTTGCGCTGGAATTTTCAACACAATTCAATATAAAAGTAAAAATAGTTTTCTGCAATGAAATTTTTGAAACGAAAAGGATTATATTGTATAATGGAATAATAATCGGGAGTTAGGTAAGTAGGGAGACTGGAATTTATCTTTGCTTCTCCTCCAACTTAACTATTTACCAAAGGGAAAAATCACTTAAGAGACTGAGCTGCATGCGAATATTCTCACTGTCCTGATTTTGTGATAATCAGGGTAGGCTAAACGTTTGCTATATTAGAAAGCATGCATGTGTCCCCAGACCTAGTTTTTCTCCCTAGGTCTGATTTTTGGAATGCTGGTGATAAACTAAGCCTGATTTATTATATGACCATCCTGTATGGGAAAAAACTGTAACTTTGGGTATCTTTGATCACCTTAAGAGATATAGCATGGGACGGATGTGGTTTGCGTGGTTGGGCGTCCGTCTCCCATATGGAAGGACCTGGGTTCGATCCCCAGGACCTCTCGGTGAAAATTAAAAAAAGAAAAATATAGAAGGCACGTGGGCCACCAGGCTTCGTGAGTGGGTGTGCCGCCAGGCCCCGTCCACAGGTGCGCCGTTCTCCAGAGAAACAGAACCAGTAGAATAGATATATACATATATGTACATACACATACACACACATATACATATAAAGAAATTCATTTTTAAAGAATTGGTTCCCCAGTTTTGGGTGCTGGCAAGTCCAGATTCCCTAGGCAGGCTGAATTCCACAGGACCAGGAAATTCCATTAAGAATAATGTTGAAGTCTCAAGTCCAAATTGCTCGGGGGAAGCCAGCAACCTGGAAATTCCAGTAAGAATTGACTATGAAGTCTTGAGTCTGAAATCGGTAGGGGATTCCAGCAGGCTGGAAACTCAGAGAGGAGTGGAAGGTGGAGTCTTCAAGCATAATTTCTTCTCTCTGGAACCCTCAGTTCTTTGTTCTTAAGCCTTCCAATGAGTGGATGGGGCCCACCCATATTATTCAGGGTAATCTCCTTCACTTAGTAAACTGTTTGCCCTTGCTAATCCCATCTACAATATACAATGTGCCTCCACAGCAACATCTAGACCAGTGTTTGACCAAACAACTAAATGCCGTAACCTAGCCAAGTTGACATCTAAAATTAACCATCATCAAATGCTTTCTAAAATTTCATTTCTTATGACTGAGAATTTTGTATTTTAGAAATAATTTTAGATACAGAAATGTAGCTAAAATTCAAGATACAAAATTCTTAAGTGATATGAACTTTGTTGCTGTTACATATATATGTTATTATATAGAATAAATAAAGTATTTTTATACATAGAGTCTAATTTTAGGCAATGGAGATCATTTTATGGGTATTTAATTAGGTTGCCGAAGGGCACAAAATTTGAATTTAAAAAAAAAAGAATAAATAAAATTTATGAAATAATTTGGGGTCAAAAGAGCACATCAAACCATTTATATTTAATATGAATAAATATTCTCAAATTTGATTTTTTTCAACTCAGAAAAATTTTGCTGTTGGGTTATTCTTTCCTTTGAGCTTATCTTCCATGTTTTTCATGCTTCATGTTTGTCAGTTTGGGCAAGACAGGACTTTTATGGTTTCCATTAGCATCCTTCTCCCATATTTCTCTTATCGTCAGACCAAAGTGACCCATATCTTCTGAGTCTTCCCTACCAAGTCCAAGAAGATGGGTCACTTTTGTTCTGACAAGAGAAATATAGGAGAAAAATGCTAATGTTATTTTCATTGACTTTCAAGTAAAGGGCTTTATTCTCAAAGAGCCCTATTCCTGGAAGACTGAAATCTAAAGAAGTGAAATTTTATTATGGTACATGTATACCTAGTATATACTTATGTATATATTAATGCCAAATCTTTCTATCATCTACCTTTCTCTCTCCCTCCATTTCAACCTCTCTCTGTCATCTATACTTAATGCCACTTATCTAGTGCCTAAAATATCCAGATCCTGTACTTATTGATTTATACTTAATTGTCAGAAAACCCAGTGAGATAGGTATTTTTGTCCTCATTTCATAGTTGAGGAAACTGAGACTAATGAGGTTAGATAACAGCCCCATATTTAGTAGATTATATAGCATATATCCCTGTAAAGCTCAAATTTGAATTCAGGTCTTTTTTTTTTTTTTTAACTCCAAAACTAAGCTGTATTCACTATGTCAGTTTGGTTTGTTATTTATGTGGTTCAGTAATTATTCTTCACCTCAGCCATTATCTATGAGCTGTTTTTGCTTTTGTTTTTTATTTATTATTTTATATGAGCTGTTTTTAAAACACAGAAAATCTTCCATTATATTGCAACAAGTTTTACATATGTCATCATATTATACTGTGACTTATTTTAGGGTCCATACGTAACCAGTTTGGTGCAATCTTGGTATAGTCTAAAATTTCCAGGGCTTTGGTACACATATTAAATGTCTAATAAAAAAACAAAAACAAAGAAAAACAAAAAACCTTTATGAATCTCAAGGAATTGTTTTAATATTGAAAAAAAATAGACTAAGGTCAAAGTGTATCTAAGCACAGTAAATATTTTTATTCATAGTGTTGTTTTTTCTGAACTAGCTTCTCCCTCCCGTCCTTACCCCCATTTAATCCTTGTTCCTTTTAAGTGTCTTAATAGAGTTTGATTTGATGATATTTACATGGCATGTTTAGCTAGTCCAATCTTTTCTTCTGACCCAGGGTTTACAATTGCATTTTTTCAGTGTAGGTTTTAAATGAGGGCTGATTGTGATCTTTCTTTTAAAAGAAATGGTGTACTTGTTTTATCTTTTATATTTCTGTTTTTAGCTTTTATCTTTTCTGTTGATTATTCAAAATAAGGTCAACATCATTTATGTGTAAATAATTCAAGTCAGTTTAGTTTTAACACTGCCTGCTGGTAAGGAAGAGCATATTCAGTGTATAACTTTAAGTGTCTTTCATTTCCGTATATTTCCATTTAGAAGCCTATATAACTATGCTGTTAAATCTTACGCATGATGTCACAGGATACAGTCCCATGATTTATTTTCCTGATGTCACAGCTTTGAATTATGTAAAATGTGAAACATGAAGCAGAATCATACCACTTAATAATCAGTATGCATTGCCATGCAGCATGATGCATAGTTAAGTGGTTCTATTTATCTCCTTATCATTTATTCTTAAAGTGCATATTACTGTTGCATCTAAGTACTCAAGCAATAAGTACATTCCTGCATCTGGCCAACAAATTCAGCAAATAGGAGTTTATCAGCATCAGGCATCTGCCTTACTTTAGTGTCTTTATATGAATAACCGATGCATAGTGACCTTTGATAATTTTTGAGGGTGCTTGGAATTTCAATAGTGGTTTAAATAATGTTTGTGTGTTATTGTGAATTTTGATATTGCACCTAACTTTGTAACCCTCTTAGTTGCCTTACTAACACTAGAAATGCATCAGCCAAGCAAAGTCTGTGCTGGTGTTCAGTTTTATCACATAGATCCAAACATGCACAACTTCCCAAAATAAAAGCACCAAGAGAGAAAATAAGTCAATAAAATTAAAAAAATTAGGAAGGGGAGGGAGAGGTTTTCAAAAGTATATTATTCAGCAAGTAATTGAAACTGACTCTTGCTAACTTCTATCTTAAATTTTAAAAGGATGTTTTTTTTCTTCTTCTTTTTCTTTTTCTCTAAAAACATGAATACTGAACCCAAGCCTCTGAAGGCCCCTGACTACTCTTGGACCTCAGCAGTCAAAGTTCCCACTTTCTCTCTGACACATTGGCAGTCAGGTTATTCCTTTCCAAAGACCTCTGTGTCCCTCTCTGTAACCTCGGAGTTCCCAGAAGGGTGGACCTTATTGGCCTAACGTGGATTAACTTTCTCTACCCTCCGGACTAACCATATATAAGCCCAGAGTTGAAGGCTAGTGCAGATTTAGCCAGTGGGAGTATTTTTGTGAGCCAACAAAACATTCTGTTTGTCTCGTTTATTAAAAATGGTGAAAATTAAGAGAGCATTATAACACCTGGGTATTAATAAATAGAAAACGTCCTATGGTATTATCTTCTGGTATTGATACTTTTTACACCATCCCTGGCCAGGTATATCCATACTATCCCTCATAAGTTACTTCACTTCTCTTTGATGTCGCCCTCATTACTTTACACGACATTATTGGAAGACCCTTGATCTCAGAAATCTATTTCTTACAACGAACCAAAGATTTATCTTTGTTCACTGATTCTCTCTCAGTAGAGAGAAAACAAGTAGAAACAAGTCTTTCACATGGCAATACAATAAGTTTTTGCAAGGAGATAGCATGTTTTCCTTTGGGTTTGTATTTCCCAGGCTACGTATCCCCAGCACTGTTAATGCTTTATATGGCCGGATTTTCAGGCTTCTCACTGTCACTTTCCCCCTCATCTGGATCTTCCCCTTCTATCTTAAAATGAGAAGGCTTCAGTTGCATGCAGGGCTCCGTAGGTCTCGGTGCAGCTTTAGCAGGATAGCGCCACAGTTTTGGCTTGTGATGAACTTGTAAGCAGGTACAATACCCAGGCCTTTTCAAATCAGCTGTTGTCAGGCCGGCTTGGGCCCTTCTTAATTGGGGACATGGCCTAACACGATAGTTCCTGTAACTTGATAGTTCTGTAGGCAGGCACTGGAGAGCACAGGTAAACCCAGGCTCCTGGCAGGTTCAGGCAGAGCACACTGAGTAGGGAATGCCGCTGAAAAGTGATCCGGAGAGCCAGGCCACATGCAGTGTTTATCAAGCTATAAAGAAAGAATACGTCAGCATCTGTAGGATCTTTAGGAATTTATATCTTAACAACTAAAAAATTTTTAACTAACGTTTTAAAATCACTACTACATAGGGGCTAGCAACAGAGGATGTTCAGGCAAGCAGTTAGCAACTGGGAGAGTCATAAAGTAACTGATAAAGCTTCCCAAGGCGTTTAAGTGGACGGCGACCCTTGGAAATGCATAAAGATGAGCGAGTCAGGGCTGTCTGTCTTCAAAACCTGGGTCCCTGCCCATGAGGTGGACTGGGTGGAAAGGCTGGTTGTCAGGAGAAGGATTGAAATAGCAAGGATAAGGATGGTACCCAGTCATAAAGGCAGTTTCACACTGGGGATTACAAAATTATAAAATTTAGAACTTTCTACAACGAGTATAGAAATGATACAATGTAGTAAAAATCACACAGACTCTGAAGTCAGCGGGATATGGATTCCAATTTTGTCTCTCCTACTTATTGTCTACATACACTTTGTAAGTTATTTAACCTCTTTAAGCTTCAGTTTCCTCATGTGTAAAATAAGGGTAATATTACCTGCATTGAATTGTTTTAGGAGAAGCATTAATATATTAAAAAAAAAAAAAAAACTACTAACACAGACTCTGGTCAACAACAACATATTAGTAGTAATAACTCTCATTAAATAAGCCTATAATTGTTGACTTTCCTCTTCCTTATCAATAAGCCTATAACTGTTGACTTTCATCTTGCTTATCAACAACTTTATCATTATGTGAATATTACCAATATATTGGGATAGGGATCCTCAAATCTCTCCTGCTGAACATAGCGTTTGATCCTGAGACTTTGAAGGAAGGGGCACTGTCTTAGTCTTTCTGTGCCTATAGGCCTGCTGCTCTGTCCTACACCAGGGGCCTTAAATGGTAAAGCGAGTGGAAAGTTAAGTTTTCATTCAGAAAAGAACCTTGATAATTCATAAAGAAAAGTTAGCTCTAGACATTTTAGACTTTCTCAGAAAAGAGAGCATTTCTTTCTCCTTCAATTTTATATATCCTGCTCTGGATTTTCTTAATATAGAGACATATACTTTGACAATGAGCTCCCAAAAATCTATCTGCTCTGTCTTCAGTCCTATAAATGCAAATGACCTTCCCAGGCACATAAAAAAGAAGAGAATGAACAAGGAGATTGGGCAGCAGTGTTTAATATGGGTGTTTGCCCATGTCTAGCCTTTTGACTTTTCCTCTTGATCTGTTACTCTTTACGTTTCCCTGGCTTGTCAGTACTTTGCTGAATGTAATTAACCTTCAGTATCTGCTTTTTCCTCTTCCCTTGATTAAGTAGCCAAAGGGGCTCCCTTATGTGATTAAATGACCTTGCCTTCTTGGCATCGTAATATGTCCTTGAGATCAGCATCACTAACTGTTTCAGATTAGGAGACACTGTTACCCCACCATCTCTGGCACCTGGCTTAGTTCCTGTCAAATTAATATGTTGGGATATGTTTCATTTTGGGCCTTCCGATCATTGTTGGCAAGACTTACATCACCAATCACGGAGGGGTTTGAACAGAATTAAGATTAGAGTTGTTTTTTAAAACTTTGCAGCCTAAAAATTAGTGCTAACAAAATGCACAAAGATGGTGAAATGCCATTATGGAATGTTGAGCTATTTAATCCCAGAGTAGCTCTGAAGATAGTGATTATGAAACCCATTTAAAAATAATTAAATGCAGACTCAGAATACTTATTAATGGTTGTTTCAAGGCCTATATTATCCTGCCTTTATGCCATGGTACATAAGTATGTGAAAAATAAATAGCGTGCATATGTTCATGTGCACACTCACACACCCCTCTAACTATTGAGAGAATATATTTAATACAATATCATTTATAGCTTTTCTCCCTAAATATGGTTCCATGCCAAGGAAAAAACTATGATCTCTTGAGTTCACCTGTCGTTTTCCTTATGAGGCTCTTGTTTGCAATGCAGTTTTTTTCTGTTTTGTTTTAATATACAGTACAATCAGTAACAGTTGCACCAAACATTTCAATTTACAAGATACGTTAAATGGTTTTTCAAGTAAAGGTTACCCTTTATCTTTTTCATTATCCACAGCATAATGTGTTTTACAATGTATGGGACACCATATACTCTATTAGTTTAAAATTAGGAACTGAGGTCCCAGGCAGCACATACACAGCATAATTCAGTAGCAATTTGGAAGTTTCCCAATTTCCATGATACTAAAGATACTAACCACACCAGATAAATCAAGCCCCAAAGTGGACTCTCTGGCCTGGATTTCCCGGGTTTTAATGTGCCTACTGAGTGTAGCAATATAATCCTCATCAGTGTTGATTGTCCAGCTGGCACAGCCCGGAGCCCTAAAGTGATTTACATAAACTAAGTCATTATTCCAACAATTAAATTAGCTAGAGCTACCACAAGTATTTTTTTTAACTGCTCTGTATATGAAGAATATTTCCATGAGACAATGTTAGAATTTAAGTCAGACAAACAGAACCACTGTGGTCTATAACCTTTCAGTTTATATAAGAAGATGATTTTACCCAAAAATAAGCTATCAAAATTAATCTTTTGGATTAAAAGTAACTACCTGGATTCTTCCATGTGGCAAAAAAAAGATATAATACATAAGACATATTGGGTAATAACACTGATAAATTAAGAATATAGAGCTAAATATTTTTGCTTTAGCTTCCCTTTTAGTTTCTCAACTACAGGAAATTCTCACAGACCTCATTAATTAATGGCTTAATGAATTTATACAACAAACATCTATTAAGTACTTGCTATTTATTCCTTGATCATGAGTTAGTCATTTTAATCAGTAAATGTTAATTGAGGCTCTATTATATATAAAGAACAGTTTAAAGTTCAGTGAAAAAAAATTACCTGAACTTGGGTCGAATGAGAACTTTGTCTTTGCTTAAGACGTTTGTGGAATACATACTTTTGAAAAGGCCTCCATGACTTGTGGCAGTTTTTTCCCTCTGGATAATTGAAATGAGGTCAAACATCTAGACAACCAAAGTCATATGGAACATAGTCTTATGAATTAACATGAGTATCCCAGTGAATCAGGAAGCCTAATTTTAATCAAGATGTCTAAGGCTAAAATAGATCATTTTTAAACTGAATTTTTTTTTTTTTTTGAGGTACCAAGCCTGGGGATTGAACTGGGCCCTTGTAAGTGGGAAGGGAAGACGGCAGTCAACCACTGAGCCACATGGGCTCCCCTGAGTTGTTTTTTTTTGTTTTGTTTTGTTTTTTCCCCTCATTTGTTTTGCTTGTTGTTTGTCTTTTTTTATAGGAGTCACTGAAACTGACAGAGACCTCCTATGTGGGGAGCAGGCACTCAACTGCTTGAGCCACATCCACTCCCCAAACTTTGTTTTCTGAAAACAGTTTCATATCTATGGTGTTGGCATCTTCCCAGTCCTTCTTCACAGCCTTTAGGGACAAATTTCTGACCAACTGAGCAGATAGTCAGTGATCCTAGAGCTGTGCTCACTTGCATTTCCCTGCTCTAAATTAAGGCGGCCAGAGGCTGATTTCTTTCAGGAGCAGCTTTATCATCTTCAGGCTATCAACAGATGGTTAGTGCCATAAATCAGGGAGGGAACTACCAAGTCAACACTTAATGTAAGTGTGGTATTTACCAAAGTCCTGTGTCTGATTTGTTTTGATGAGGTGACCCACAAAAGTGACTTCAAGTTGAAAGTTTGACTTTAGCTACAGATAGAGGCATTTGGCCCAGAGCAGTCTTTGTGCAAAAGCTCTCCTGGGCTACTTGTTTATCACAAATTACCAAAATTGTAAAACATAACCCCATATTAGCCTGGCTTTAGACCTGAAAGCTTCAGCCTGTTACTTACCTTGTTTTATTTCATTTCTCAAAAGATTTCAAAACTTCCTTCATGTGATTTCTGTTTCCACCTTTTGCCTGGGTCTAGTATCTTATCCTGGCAAGTGGACTTCAGGAAGAGTTTTGTTCAATTTATTATCATCACCATAACCAATAAAGCTTTATTCAGTAATGAAAGCATGCGGCACAATGTCTCTTAAAGTTTGAAATCATTCTACTCATCCTGCTTTCTGCATCTGCAGTTTAAAAGGATATATAAACATGTTTTAAGCCAAGTTTGGTATTATGTACATTGGGGATTAAAGCATGGATTATTTTTTTAAGAGCCACTAAGAATTAAAACATGATAAACATAAATAGTCATGAGTTGGTGTACTATTCCAAGGAAGGTTTTTATTGCTAAAAAAGCAAAATTATCTTATAAAAATTATATAGACTATATGATTATCCTGTTCAAAACACTAATTTATATTATTTGGGGGACATTTTTAATTAAGTGAAGAAATACATTTTTCCTCTTCAAGTGAATTTTTATCATGAATAATATATGGATTACATGAACACTAAAATGCATAAATTATATTTTTAGAAACTGACTAAATGCTGGATTAATCTATATTTGATCTGAAAACATGCCAAATTTAACATCTCTGTTAACAATTATAGAAAATTTTAGAATATTCTTAAAGAACCTTCTATTATAAGAATTCCCTCCAATTAATAATTTTATGGTAGTTTACATTTCCTTTTCAGCGTTGGTTTACATTTGAGTTTAGGGTGTTTATCAGTTCGTATGACAAAATGGGTGGTCTTTTATTTAGAAAATCCACTCCACTTAGGCTTGGAAATAGCATTTCTGTATAACCATTTCCCAAATTTTTATACTGATACATTTAGATATTTTGTTTAAGAATAGTGGTAAAAAACAGTTTTCACTTGTTGAACTAGAAGGATCATTATTTTAAAATACATTCTTAATAATGTTTGGCTAAGTTTATGTTTCACTGTGTAACTCATTGATAAATATTTATCTATAGTTTTCTTCTATCTACATGTTTAGCTAATTTATTGAAGAGTATGCTATTTAGGACAATGAAAAACATTGAAATAATTAATTAAATATTTAATAATTTTACAAAAAGGAAACATTTAAAAAATAACAAAACGAGATGTTCTTTTTAAAATAAATATTTATCTCCAAGATAGATTCTTTCATTTCTTAAATGTGTTTAGCACTATAGTGCGTTCTACACACACATACATCATCTCTTTTAATCATCACAAAAAACATGAGGCAAGTGCTCTTATTATGTCCTCTAATATATCTTCTAATCAGTAGGACTATATTAGACACAGAGACTAAATAATGTACTTAAATTCCACAGCTGTATAGCAGAACTGGCTCTTATCTACTATATTTGAGTACATAGAGAGGCTAATAGATATTTAAAGTTATAAATCAAAGAAAACAATAGAAAATTTGACTATAAAATATTTATACAAATCACTTCATCATGAAAATTTGCTTGAAAAACGAGTGTACTTTAAGAAATATGAAATTCAAAGCTTTAATTCTCCAAAGGCATGCCACCATTTATTTTCATATTAATGATTTAGGTACAGTTTTTTCCAATATTTTGTTCCTTATTTAAGAACCCTTTACAGGCCTAGAGTGCCTGCACAATTCTCTAATTACAGAAATTAACACATAAGTCTCCATGGAGAAGATAAAGCTCCAAGGTGAAGATGGTGCCATTTCTCTAACAGGAAATGATGGATGCAAACCCTTGTTTGAAACAACAGGTACATCTATCTCAATTAAGGCAAAATAGCTTGCAAAGCCTTTGCTATTTCAGATACAAGGCAGGCCTATTTATGTATGCCAACTTAAATAAACTAAATTTCAAAAGATCATAAGAAAGAATTTTACATACCTCCCTGAAACTATTTCGAAGTCCTTTCAAATGATAATTTTGACAATGTCCCAAATATCAGAGATCTCTTTGAAGGGGTAGGCATGATGCTATGAGTTTCAATGCCTCTCACACTTAAGAGTCAATTTCTAGTCCTCCAGGATCCAAGATTAAACCTTGCACTGTTCTGTTCAAAGTGTCCCTGCATGGGCAAACTCTTAAATTTAATGTCTTACAATTTCCTCATTAATTGTGATAGTTTGAAGCTGTATGGACTCCAGAAATGTATGTTCTTAAAGTTAATCCATCCCTATTGGTGTGAACCCTTTGTAAGTAGGATTTTCTGGTGAGTAGAATCTTAAATTAAGATGTGACTCCCCTCATTCAGGGTGGGTCTTAATCTTCTTACTGGAGTCCCTTTTAAAAGAATGAAATTAAGACAGAAAAAAAGCTGCGAAAGAAGAAGCTGAAGCAACAAAACCCAGAAGAGAAGGGAGAGACCAGCAGATGCCACCATGTGCCTTGCCGTGTGAACAGAGGAGTCCAGGATCGCTGGCAACCCGTCTTCAGAAACATCGCCTCGATGGTGCCTTGATTTAAACATTTTCATGGCCTCAGAATTGTAAGCTTGTAAGCTAATAAATTCCCATTGTGAAAGCTAACCCATTCCTGGTATATTGCTTTTGGAAGCCTAGCAAACTAGAGCATCCATTAAACTCTTCCTACACACCAAAATAAGCCAAAGAAAGAACTTAATAATTCCCTCTACTATGAGCCTCTGTCCACTACATCCAGTGCTGAAAAAAGGAAAGGAAGTAGTGGCATCTATCTACTAATATTTAGCTTTTGTTGTTGTTTTTTTTTCTTTTTTAACCAATAGAACTGAGTCAAAGATTTATGAGTCAGAATTCTATCTTTTTTACATCCATTAGCTGGAAGAGAAATTTAAACTGTTCTGAATAAGTTATTTTAATTTGTCCAAATTTAAATTGTTAAAATAAAAACATAATCACTTATCTTGCCATGGTGAAGTAATAAAAAGCAAATCGTTCTTTCATTTGCTTCTCAAAGTGTAGGTAAAGTGCTAGAGAAAAGTACTAGAAAAAAGAGACAGTAAGATCTTTGAAAATATCTAAAGGAATATAATGAATGGAAGAAAAATTTTCATTTGAATCTAGAAGGCTGGTTTTGAGAAATTTTATTAGAATTTGGTAATTTAAAAATTGTACTTGGATCACTTTATATTTAGTAAATGATGCTGGAAAAATTCCAAGAGAAGAGTATATATATACTTCAAGGAAAAAAGATTCCCAATAGGTTGAGAATAAATAGGAAAGTTCCGTGACAGGTGTTATTAGTCACCCAAAGGGGTGCTGATGCAAAATACCAGAAACTGGTTGGTCTTTAGAAAGGGTATTTATTTAGGGTAGAAGTCCACAGTTAACAGGCCATAAAGCGTTAAGTTTCTTCTCTCCCCAAAGTCCATTGCCAGGTGTTGGAGCAAGACAGCTGCCGACGTTTGCCGGGGTTCAGGCTTCTTGAGTTCCTATCTTCCCGAGGCTACGTTTCTCTCCCGGCTTAGCTCCTTTGTTTTCTTTACAGGGTCAGCTGTAGACTATGAGGCTCTCTAGGCTTTGCCTCTCTCCACAAGGCCAGCTGTAGACTATCAGGCAAATGGCTTGTCTCTATCCCGGGACCTTCTCTCCTTCCTCACCACCAAGCTCTCTTACTTTCCCGGGCTCCAGCACAAGATTCCAACATCAAAACTTCTCCAACACTGTCCTTTGCTGTGTCTTTTATCTTGGAGACCCCACCCAACAAGGGGTGGGGCTCAACACCCTATTGACCTAGTCAACGCCCTAATCATAACTTAATCATGCCCAGATTAGCAGACAAGTTTACAAGCATAATCCAATATATATTTTTGGAATTCATAATTACATCAAACTGCCAAAGGGCTACAACAGGGAAATCCACTGGTAATAGATACTTTCTCTAAAAGCAAGAAATGGCCCTTCAATAGATGTATATAGCATCTTTACCAAAATCGGTAGTTGCTCTGCCAATTATTTAAAAGAAAAATTGACTGAATACTTTCAAATTACACTTTTATTATCCTCTTTTCATATAAAATCATAAAATTATCATTGTGTTAAAATTTTCCTTAAACTTCTTCTCAGTACAAGAGCACTTACCTAGAATTGGGTGAAATTTTCTCCACAGCCATTTCATAAATGAAATCCTTCTATTTATTTTATGAATATATAAAGTATTGGTATTATATGAATATATAATATATTGGTACTATATGAATTATGATATAAACTTAATATATATTTTCTTTTTAAATATTTTTACACTTTCACACTCAACTCAGTTTTACTCAATTAACTTTTGCTATTTTTGACAGTCTCTTATATTCAACAAAACACTCAGAAAACACTCCGTTTTCCCCCAAAGCAATTAGAGCTGATTTCATATTTGGCTTTTATAGTCCTCAATAACGGTTATTTTCCACTACAAAATATGAATATTATGTTTTTGTAGAGATTCTTGCCGATTTTTTTCTTTAGTCTAAAGAGTTTTATAACATAAAAATGCAAGAGTGGCTCCTATTTAGTGAGTACTTTCAGTGAACCAGACACAGTAGCAAATGCTAGTTTTTTTTAACCCATTTATTTATTGCAATAACTCTTAAATTTTATTTTAATTATAAAATATATTTTTAATTATAGATAATAAAACAGGCCACCATGTAGATTCCACATAAACTTGAAGTTGATTCATGACTTTCTTACTCAAGTTTTTATATATTGCATTTTGCATATAGCTCTAAAAACACATAACAGTGGAACTTTTGACATAGGTATTAAATCACTATTTTATTAATGAGAAAACTGAGACCCAGAGAATTTTTATAACTTAGCTGGTCCTTCAACAGAATGCAATATTGCTCCCACAATGTTGAAAACAAACTCAGAAGATCATACCATTTGAGAAGAAAGAAATCTCATAAAAATCATGAGCATTTTATTTCTAGAAAGAAAACTAAATTAGCTTTTTCATAACTCTCTATATTGCTGAAAAATTGATAGTGTTAAGGTTTTGTTTCCCCTTTATATTTACCTTTTAATTTCTATCAGTTTTAAATTTTTAGATGAAATATTAAATTTTGTGTATCTCTCGGTTTATATGTATTTAAAATTTAGTCAAATTTAGGATCTGCTTTTTAAAACTGAGGTAAAATTACATCCAGAAAAAGCCACATTTTTTAGTGTATAGTTCTGTGAGTTTTGACAAATGCATACTGCAGACATCCTTACAATCAAAAATAGTTCATTCACTCCACAAAAATCTGCTTGTGCCACTTTATGGTCAACCCCTTTTTTCCACCTGCAGCCTTTAGCAACCACTGATCGTTTTCTCTTCCTTATAGTTTTACCTAGTCCAGAACTGTTATATAAAGGGAATCAAACAGTATGTAGTATTTTAAATGGAGTTTCTTGTACTTATGATAATACACTTGAGATTATCATATTGATGTACATGTCAGTGATTTGCTCCTTTTTATTTTTTAATAGTATTCCACTGTGTGGTTGTACAATAATTTGTTTATCCATTCACACAGCTGAGGGACGTATGGATTGTTTCCAGGTTTCACAATTGTGAATTAAGCATCTATAAATTTGCACGAAAAGGTTTTCCTTTACTTAAGTTTGCACTGACCTTGGATATATACCTGCTGATAAGTGTATGTTTTAGTTTATATGAAACTTCTAAATTGTTTTGTAAAGGAGCTGCACATTATTACATTTTACCAGCACTATATGAGTTCCAGTTGCTCTACATCCTTGCCAGTACTTAGTATTGTGTGTATTTTTTGTCCATCCTAATGGATGTGAAGTGTATCTCTTTGTGGTTTTAATGAGCATTTCCCAAAAAACTAGTAATGTTGAGCATCTTTTTTATGTTTTTATTTGTTATTTGTATGTCTTCTTTGGTGAAGTATCTGATCAAATATTTTACCCGTTATTTGTTGTTTTGGTTTGTCGGTTGGTTTTCTTATTATTGAATATTGAAAGTTCCTTTACATTGGGATATAAGTCCCTTCATCAGATATGTGCTTTGTAAATATTTTCTCCTGGATGGTGTGTGTCTTTCAAAAAGCAGAACATTTCCATTTTCCGGAAGTACAATTTGTCATTTTTTTTCTTTTATGGATCATGCTATTGGTATCAAATCTATGAAAACTTTGCTTCTCCCAAGATAACAAAGATTTTTCTCTACATTTTCTTCTAGAAGTTTTTATGGAGTTTTACAATTAGGTCTCCAGGGAGATTTTTCACTGTATTCTTCCATCCTCCCTCACTCCCTCCTTCCTTCCCTCTGTCCTTTCTTCCCTCCCTCCCATCCTTCTTTTCTTTTGTATAAGGTTTGCATTTCTTCCCTCCATGCTTCACCTCCTGACAACCTGATCAATTTTTGACTTATTTATTAATGTATTTTCCATCCACTTCCAAGGATTCCACTAAAAGGTGATGTGCTTTTGAAATCCTCTCCTTTCTCAAGAACTGGCAAGTCAAACATATTCTGATTGGTGTTTTCTGGTTCCCCTGAAACCTCTTCTTTGATGAGGTTTTGGCAGTATCTTTCCATTCGGGCTTCCTCAGACTAACCGGTGTCTTAGAGAGCCCCAAACTCAAGTTCATTCTTTTAACAAATTAGGAAGAACTGGGTAGGAAAATCCTACCCTAATCTTGGATAATTCAACAGTTAATGGGTCAACACCCCTTTGTCTACCCAGTTTTCTGCCCTGCATTCTGCTAAATGGGGCATGAGAGCAATGGGGTGCAAGAAGCACTGCGCTTCCTGCACAGTCCAGGGACCTTCTTAGTTCCCGTCTTATGGAATATGCAAGGAATTTGACTTTAATTTTAGAAACATTTTCTCCTTTCACAGTCACTCTCTTACTTTAGATTTCATGACAACACATCCTCCAAACTCTTCTTTTTCCCTTTTTTATTCCCTTTCACTGGTTCCTCCTCTGAGATCTAAACTTCAGGTTTTGTAGCTCCCAAGGTCTTTGCACTCTACACTCTTTTTTTCTAAAAAAATTTCAACTAGCTATCTAAACAACTCTCATTTACATTTACAGGGTAGGTTTCTCCTGATCAATAGAATCACATAGACTACTGTCAACTCAGAATTTGTACACAGATATCTTAAATGCCCTCCAATGTATATGTCCAAAATTAGTAATTATCAGCCTCCAGCCAAAACTGGTCCTCCCATAATGTACTCTAATGACCCATAGCTCTAGCCAGAAAGTTTGATTCATATGGGCATATCCCCCTCCCTTAATGAACAAATATAAACCAAATATTCTGCATTTTAGTGCCCAATAGCTCTCAGATCTGTTTACAATCACCATTACCACAGCAAGTATTCATTGAATAATGACAACTATAATTGCTGTATATTAAAAGAGAGTGCATAATCAAGTGCTAAAGTGTGGATTTTAAAATATTACTTAAATGGCTGGAAAATACTTCAAGATGAAATTAATATGTAAACTTGGCCATGAACAGTGGGTATCATTTTGGTGGATGACAAGTAGGAAGAAGGAATTACAAGCAGAAAAATAGTTAGAAGACAAAGAGATTGTAGTAAGTAAGCAATTACACTTGTGGATCATGAGAATCATTTGGCTGGTATAGATTTATATTGGGAATAGAGGCAGAGAAGTTGTTTTAAAAAGTTGGATTAAATTAGGGAGGCTATTAATATTTTTCAACAATAGTACAATTATATATACTAAGATATTGGATAATGCATTTCTATTTTGTTAATGTATCAATTTTTAATCAAATAATACATGAGAATAGTTCAAAGTAAAATAGTATGACAAAGTTTCTGATTGAAAAAAAATCTCTCCCCTGCTATATCCTTTCCTACTCTTAAGTCCTGTGCTTTTTTAAAGCCTTTTAGTGGTTGCTTTGGGTAGTTTTCTCCATATTTTGAAATGTTATACTTTCAGTGTTCTTCCGTGATTTTTTATATTTAGACCTTATCTACTGACTTGTTATTATATAAAGTAAGACTCTGGCCTTTTATGCTTCCCTTTTCCAACCCCCACCCCCAAA
>JAQZBX010030196.1:0-10010 GCA_029593785.1 Cabassous unicinctus | reverse complement strand
TGTTCCCATCTGCAGCCTCAGGCAACCACCAATCTGCTCTCATTTTCTATAGTTTTGCCTTTTCTAGCAGTTGCATATAAATGAGATTATACAATGCTTTGTCTTTTGTAACTGGCTACTTTCACTTCGCATGTCTTTGAGGTTTACCCTTGTTGTGGCCTGTATCTGTAGTTTATTCATTTAGCTGCTGAACAGGATTCCATTGTGTGTACATTTTGTTTACCCATTAATCAGGTGATAGACATTTGGGTTGTTTCCACTTTTTGTCTATTGTGAATAATGCTTTTATCAATGTTTGTATACAAATTTTTGTTTGAATACTTGTTTTCAATTATTTGGGTATATAATACCTAGCAGTATAATTGCTAGGTCATATGGTAATTCTATGCATAACTTACTGAGGAACCACTAAACTATTTCCAAAGTGGCTGCCCCATTTTCCATCCCCATCAGCAATGTATGAAGGTTTCTATTTCATGTTTGTTTGTTTTCATGGTGATCCTAGGGTATGCGAAATGGTTTTGATTTGCATTCCCTAATGACTCATGACATTGAGCATCTTTTCATGTGCCTATTAGCCAGTTGAAATATCAATTCAAAACTTTTGCCCTTTCAAAGTTGTGTTGTTTGTTCTCTTATTACTTAGTTCTCAGAGTTCTTCATATATTCTGGGTATGGGTCCTTTATCAGCTGTGTGATTTGTCCCATTTGGGGCTTGTATTTTCATTTTCTTAATGGTATCTTTTGAAGAACAAATGTTTTTTATTTTGATGAAGTCCAACTTATTTTTTCTTTATAAAATGTGCTTTTGATGTCAAATCTAAGAAATTTTTTCTAACCCAAGGTTACAAACTACAATTTGTTCTACCAGTTATCTAGTTTTTGCTCTTAAATTTAGGTCTATAATTTATTTTGAGTTAATTTATTAGTATGGTGAGAGATAAGGGTCTTTGTGTTTGTTTTGTTTTTGTTTTTGCTTTTGCTTATGGTTAACCAGTTGTCCCAGCACCATTTGTTGACTCTACTACCCTTTTCCCATTGATTTGCCTTGGCTTTTTTGTCAAAAGTCTTTTGATTGTAAATATAAAGACATGTGTTTCTTTGCTGTTTTCCTGACTCCCTGTTGTGTTCTACTGATCCATTTCTTTGGATCTTCTTTAAATCCCCTCAGGAAAGTTTTACAATTTTCAGTGTACCAGTTTCGTACTTCTTTTGTTAATTTATTCCAAAGTCACTTTTTCTTTTGGATGTTGTGCATGAAATTTGTTTTCTTAATTTTATTTTTAATTGCTCATTGATAGTGTATTGAACCAACTGACTTTTGTATATTGTACTATAGCCTTGTTATATTCATTTATTCTAGTATTTTTTTCAACTTCCTTAGGATTTTCTGTATACAGGATCATGTAATACATGAATAATGAGAGTTTTACTTCTTCCTTTCCATTCTGAATCCCTTTAATTTCTTTCTTTATTTAATTTTGTTACAAATTATAATAACAGTGACCTCCATGTTGATTAAAAGTGGTGGAAGTGAACTTTGTTACCTGGTTCTATGTCATCGGCACAGAGGAAAGCATTCAGTCTTCTGTCTTAAGTATGATGTTAACTATGGGTTTTTCATAGGTACCTTTTATCAGGTTGAGAAAGTCCCATTCTAGTTTTAGTTTACTGAGAGCTTTTATCAGAAACAAATATTAATTTTTTTTCAAAGATTTTTATGCTTTTATTTTGATGATTATCTGATATTTTTCTTTATCCTATTAAAATGTTATATTATATTAACTGATTTTTAGAAGAGAAAGCAATTTTGTATCCCTGGGATAAATCACACTTATTCATGGTGTATAATCCTATATTATGTGTGGCTGGATTCATTTTGCTAATGTTTTGTTAAGATTTTTGCTTCTATATTTATGTGGGAGATTGGTCTACAGTTTTCTTTTCTTGTAATATATTTGTTGACTTTAGTATCAGCATAATAATAGCTTCATAGAATAAGGTGAGAAGTAGTTTTTCCCTCCTCTGGTTACTGAAAGTGATTGTATAGGAGTGGTATTATTTTTTCTTTGAATATTTTATTTGGTAGGATTCACCAGTTAAGCCCATCTGGATTGGCTTTTCTTTTTAGGAAGGTTTTACTAATTCAATTCTTTTGTTACGTCTATTTGAATTTTTGAGTATTACAAATTTATTATTAAAAACTTAAATTCTGTATAGCATTCCCCCCACACACACCCTGAGATGGCTCCCTCATCTGTTTGCTTGTTGTTTTTGCTCATTGTTTGCACTTGTTGTCTGCTCATTGTTTTAGCTCCTTGTCTGCTCATTGTCTGCTAGTTGTTTTTGCTTGATGACTGCTTATTTACTGCTTGTTGTTTATTTGTCTTCTTTAGGAGGCACCAGGAACCAAACCTGGGACCTCCCATATGGGAGGCAGGAGCTCAACTGCTTGAGCCACATCCACTCCCTATATAGCATTTTTAATGACCAAGAACTTGTTTTGTCCTTTGCATGCTGTTATTGTTCAACATCTTCATTAGTCTCCGAGGATATTATAGTTGTGTTTTTTTTTTACATTTTCTCCTAATTCTTATAATTTCTCTGTTTTTGCTGAATTTCTTTTTCTGTTTGTTTTATTTCTCTTTCTTTTGCATTAGAGATTTTCCTCGAACTTTGTATGGTCTTTTGTTCTTGTTTCTATTTAAGACTGAGATACTAAACAGACAATAGAAGCTCCTTCTGAACATGTGGAGCTTTTCTTAGGGTGAGTCCATGGAGACCTGGCGTTTCTTCACTGGGAGAAGCATCCCTGTCAGTAACTGTGTCTTTCCTGCAGCCACACAGACTCTCCCCAGGAAAAACATCCAATTGCATTGGTAGGGGGTGGTTTGGAGGTGTAAGTCCAGCTGCCACTTGTCATGGAACCAAGCAAGGCAACAGACCTTGAGATTCAATAACTTGTGTAGGATGCCTCTTCACTCCCTCTTTTTTCAGTACACCTTGTCCCTTCTCTTTGCTGGACTTAGTGGCCTTGAGCTTGGAGCCTCTCTGTTGCAGTTTCTTTGTGTAGTGACCCTCTAGAAGCAAGCTAGGATATAGGAGGTATAGTCACTTGACTGAATGGGAATGGTAGATAGGGGATCAGAGGGCCAAATAAGTCTATAAGTAAACTTTGATTTAATGTCCCCACTATTACCTGTTTCTTCATCTCCATTTTGCATAGTTCCAAGTGGGTAAATATATGTGTGGATTCTTGTCATAAAACAGCTTGCTTCTAATAGCCATTCCCATTTGCAGGCACTTGGTATTCAGCCTTCTCTTCTGTGTTAACACCTCTGTATGTTTTTCATCTTTAAAAAATATATCAATATCTTTCATCTACCATTATCTCCCTTCCTTTTCTTTTTATGTGTTTTTTCTATTTTACACTTATTTTAATAGAGCTTAGAAGGGAATAGACTTTTGTATTTGCCTTCAAACTGAAGTTTAACCAGAAGTTAGAAGATTAATTTTCCATTTGTGATTGTGTTACTCTTAGTTCTGATGCCAGTAAATATTCCTAATAAACTGACAAAATATTGGTAGAAACATTAGTTATGAAGAAAATAGTAAAATCAACTAGATGAAAAGATGTTATATTGCTTCATTATATATTTGGCAGGATCCATAACTGCTACTGCTCATTGAATGATTTAAGAATCAGCACACTTTGAAAAAATTATGTCAGTGGTGTTTTTTCATCATAATGTGAAAGATATACAGATTAAATATTTATTCCTCATTGATCATGGCCCTTACTCCACATTCTCTGTATACTTTGCTTTTTGCATCTGGTACCCTTTTCCCTGGAGTCTTTTATAACCACCCCTATTCCTATGAGCCTTCCCTTTTAATTTTCTAGTAGCAGCAGGACTTCCACTCTGATGAAATGGGGATAGTTGTAAACTGCTATTATTTTTTACCCAGTAAGATCTTGGGGCCCAGCCTGGGAAGTGACATTCCACTAAGAATCTGTTCACTAGAGATAGAGAGGTAGTAAAAGGGAGAGAATTCTTCAGGGCTCTTGCTTTTAGACCCCAGTTGAGTAAGAAAGAATAAACCAATGGCAGTCTTACAGAGCTCTGCAATCAATTTGATAAACTTATATTATGGTATGGGAAAAAAAGGAGCTAGAAGTGTGCTGTTTCAGTTGTCATGTAAGTGTGCGTTTCCTGTTCATGTCCCAAACTATTGACATTCAAAATGCATTTCTGACACCATCTGTTTTAATTCATCTTGGATTGCACAGAGAAAGAAAAATGCAATTGTTTGGAAAATTTCCGCTTAAAAATATGAAATGAATCAGGTTTTCACTAATATGGTTCTCATGAATTACATGTCACGTGAATTAAAATTTGTTTTCTTATTTTTTATGAGGCCCTTTGGTTCAGGTTTTCTTCACATGTCCCTTTTTCTTTATTACCTTCCTTCTATCTTTCTGTCTTGCATTTTATTTTAATAAGATAGGCCTTTTTAAGTTTTTCTAATGGTTCACTATCCATAAATATCTGATTTTTAATTGAGTGTGAAAATAAAATGGAGAAAATATTTTGATTAAAAAAATTCCTGTTTTACCATTCCAGATTGATGACTTAATCTGGTTGAGTTTGAAAATTAATATGATGAAATAACTAGGGAAAATACAAATGTTTTTTTCCAAAGATTTTTTTAAACAGAAAATTGTGTTTATTTTCTTATTTCTTGCTTCAGACTAGACAGGAAATAACTTCTGAAATGAAACCTTAGTCACCTTAAGAAAATAAACACATATTGTAAATAATTACTTTTCTGGTAACTTTAATAAGATGTGAGTTAATTTACCTTTGAATAGTTTTGTAATGTTTCTCATTGGTTTTAGGAAAGCATTCTTTATAGAGTCATTCCATGGCATGAAAAATGAACTGCTTATACTTACCCTGTTCTTTCATTTATTCCTTCACTGAATAGCATATACCAGATACTTTAAAAGGGAGGGAGTATACAGTAGACAACAGACAGGCATGTGGGAGGTAAACAATGGAATTGTAAATAGGCTAGTGTTTACAGTGTCTGAAATTATATGGAGAAAACAAACACAGTGCTGAAATAGATTGTGTGAGTCAGGATATTTAGTTACAGTGGATAGAAAGCTGCAGTGTGTATGTGGCACTTAAGCAGAAACCTTCAGGAAGAAAAACTGTCAGCTGTGTGTAGTGCCAGGACAGTATCATTCCAGGAAAGGGAACAACTTTTACTGAGGTTTTACACTTGAAAAAAGCCTGCGGTATTGGAGGTACCAAAGTTTGATAAGTGTGGGCGGGAATGGTATGAGATGAGTGGTAAACAGGAATCAAGTTGTTCAGGGACTTGTAGTTGGCAGTTGAGTTTTGTTTGGAGTATGATGGCAAACCATTGGAGCAGATTAGATAGGTGAGTGATTCAGTAATCCAGGGAAGAGGTGATGTGGCTTTAACTAGGAGGCTAGCAGCAGACAGGGAGGAAAATTGCTATTTATTAGAGGTGACATTATTAGGACCTGCTGACAGATTATATTTAGGGGCAAGGGAAATGGAGATATTAAATGTAATTCCCAGATTTTTTATTGAACAATTTATTGGAAAGGTTTAATGAGATGGGAAAGACTTGGAAGGAAATGGATTTAGAGAGGAAATTCATGAATTCAGTTTTGGACGTGATGAGATCTTGATAAATCTAAAGGGAGATAGTCTCAAGTTGGATATACACATTTTAGTCCTTGTATTTGGAAGGTGGGAAATAGATGAGGGTCCTGAAAAGGAGTGTAAACAGAATGTAACGGAAACCATTCCTTAATCCTGAGAACTAAAAACTTTGGGGTGAGGTAAAAGAAAAGTCGGCAAAGATACTGAGAAGCACCGAGGGAAGCGGAATAGCAAGTGGTCAAGGAGCACTTGGCACGATTTGAATAGAATAGCAGGGTGGTCACAGATTGGTGGTAGAGTATGAGGAATAAAGAAGAGCTCACGTGCAAGTTGTTGGAATCTAATTCCAGTGGCGTAAACTAGTAAACTAAACCAGGCTGGAGTGTTGGCGAAGTGACTGGGAGGAGAAATAGAGTTTTGAAAATTCATAGCTTAATTTTCCAAAAATTAAGCTATGAAGGAGGGCAGGAAAATGGCAATAGCTCGATAGGCATGTGAACCTAAAGGAAAGTTTTTCTTCTACTTGTTGATATTTTTCTGTCTGCATGCTTATAGTTATTTTTTTAAATTTAGGAGAGCAGTAAGTTTGTATGGTAATAGGAACACTACACCTGAGGAAGAGAGAAGATGCTTAGAGATAGGGCATTAAATAAAGGAATAAATTAGTACACAATCACCTTAAAGAGACTGGTTTTTAAATAGATGGAGAGAAGCACTTTGTTATTTTCCCCGAAAGTTGGAAGAAAAATTAGGTATAGATAAGTAAGTTGCTTTTAACATCTAACTTCTTTATGAAGTATGTGGTGAGTTTGTCCACTGTGGCAAGCTCTGGAATGAGCTTCTTCAAGGAGTTGTCCCTGAATACCACAACTGGAAATAATCACTTCCTCAGAACTCCCAAAGAACTTTTCTGTTCTTCCTTTGGTATACCTATTACTATCTTGTGTAATGTGTATGTCTTATCTCCATCTTGAAAGAAGTATTCATTTCTGATTTATTCTTGTGCCCCTCAAAGGACCTTGAAAAGGTTCTTGCATCTAATTATATAATAAATGTTTATTATATTTACATATAGATTTGATTTGGTTTGCTTTTCCACTGGTGATTTTGAGATGAGCCCAGATATACTTTAGTCTTTTTGTTCTATCTCCATCAAGCAGCTCTCTCTCTCTTTTTCTCCCCCTCTTTCTCTGAAGTTAACTGGGTCTGTTCAAAATAGATCCTCTGATCTTGACTTTATTATAAGCATGAGAGCTTGTAAATTTATGCCACGTCCCATTTTTTGCTTCATTTGTGTGATGAGTAAAAACAGAGGTAAAAATGTTTTTTTCAGGATATTTATGAAAGAAATGAAATTCATTTCTTATTGGGGGGGGTGGATAAATAAAGAACACTAATTCATTTATCGAAAAATGAAAATATGATTCAGTAGATACATTGACCATACTGAAATATGCCCAACATTGATAAAAATAAAATATTGAATTCTACCACCATTGAATTACAAGAAAATTGGGCTGGCTAATTCTTCAACTATATTTTTCGGGCCAGGAAGCTAACTGCAGTCAGAAACTGAAGAGAATCAAATGTTTGAATTTTATTTGTATCTGTTAAATTGATAGTTTCCTCTTGTGAAACTTTTAACATGAATTCTGCTTATTGATAAGGGACTATTGTAGAATGTAAATGTTTAACTCTGATTTTCATGGGTCAGATTTTAAAAATGAATTAAAATTTGGCTTAGTGTTACACTTTTGGTAAACTGAAATCTTAGCTTTAGGTTATGGAGCGTTGTTGAACGTTTCAGTATTATGATATGAATGATATTTTCTCTCATTCAATATGGACGTATATTTATCCACATACTTCTCAGAACAAGTAGATAAGAAGTATCTGTGTAAAGAGAAGTAAATTGAGTCCTCAACACAATGCTCATTTGTTTCCATTGTGATCTGTTAGAACTAAGAAAATGTGTCCAGGGTAATTATAGAAAATACTTATCTCAAGCTATTCGAGTATTTTAAAAAAGTCTCTGAATGTGAAATTTTGTCTTCTTTTAATATGGAATATTTCTTATTAATGCTCACCCTACCACAATACCATTTGTAATGAATATACCCTGCTGAAAATACTAAAAAAGGTAAATTGCATAGAGGAAATCATTGTTAATTTAGGTTTCTGAATAGTAGGAAATTGAGAAACATATTTTAGCATGATCGTTCCATAAAGCAACCTTGAAACTTAGAAATGGGTTGAGCAGAGTTGTTCCTAAAATAAGTTGTTAGAGCTTTAGGAGTAACTGGCCTGATAAGGAAGTATTTGTCGTTTCCCTAAAGTATGTGGTTTTCCCAAAGCTGGCTAAGTGATAATTTCCAAATCCTTAATGGTGAATTAGGTATAGTGATAATCTCTAGTCAGTGTTCCAGCTTGCTTATTTACTGAGTGTATGTCCTCGGTTTACTCTAACCACCCATTTCCACATCTGTCATGCACACACAAACACACACACAGCCCTTCTAGAACCAGAGTGCAATGATGGGCCAGAATCAGGACCAAAGAATTAAACAAGTATAAATGCTTTTGCTTCTCTAAAATAAATACTTAATACAGGCTTTAAATGTAGAGAGAAATTTAATACCTCTAGTAAAAATACAAAATGAAATTTTTGTGTTTTCAGACACAGTATTTCTGGTTAAATAATTCAACTTTGTTTTACTCAACATTGTTTCATAGCAACATATTCTACTCCCTGCCACTTTAGTAACTAGTCTGGAATCCTTTAGGCACAGAAGCACAGAAGCAATAATAAATTCAGCTGTAATTAATTGCAATGTACAAATCAGGTGTGCCTTAAAACTTGCAAATTCCTTGGAAAGTTCAAACTTCAAGAGCTGATACTTAATATTATTTCTCACCTTGCAAAATAACATATATAACATCAAGTATTCAAACTCCATGAAAATAAAGACCTTGTTTACAAATAGAATGCCTAGAACAGTCCTTGGCACATAGTAGTCATTCAATAAATATTTTCTGAGAAACATAAAATCATAATTTTCTCTCTGTTGCTATTTTTTTGAAATATTTGATTAGGTTCAGGTTGATGTCTAGTGTACCAGCCTTCTTTCCTCTATGCTTTACAAATATTATCTGATTAACACACAGAGCAGCTTTGTCAGGTAAATTTTATTACATTTTATAAATAGGGAGCCATAGGATTGGGGGCATTATTATTATCATTACTACACTAATAAACACTTACTGTAGCAAGTACAGGGCTGTTTACATACCCTATTTCACAGTAGCTCATTTAATCATTGCAGCAACTGTCGTATTTCAGGTGAGGAAATGAGACTTGCATGTCACATGCATGATCAGTGGAGAAGCTAAGATTCAAACTCGGGTGTATCTGTGACCAAAACACATGCTCTTAATATTGTATTGTACCAGATGTGTGCTTCTTCTAAATTTAAAAAACTCAGAATTGTCAGAAATTTTGTTAGAAATGTATCCCTGCATATATACATGTGTGTGATTTTAAATAATATAGACATTTTTGTGGGGAAATTGAGATTTCACAAAGAGCATAGGTTTAAGGGAATGATAGTTAACAGTACAATATGCTTTGAGAATTAAACCTATTTTATAGCTCAATGAATATCCCTTAAAGTAATTATTGCCCACATGTTCTTTGCTATTGCCACTATGAACTATAGATATACTTGAATAATATATAAAAAACCACGAGGCTATGCACTTTGCACACATTATTTATAAGGCCATAAAGTTTATTTCAAAAGCCAGAGTTGAAACTAGTCATAGAAGAGGAAGAAGATATTGTAAACAATTTTTATATACCAGTGATGTTATTAAACTTCGGGGCCACAGGGGATAAATAACATGATTAACACCAAGATTTAATTATAAAACTATTTTGTGTAGTACTGGCATGAAGGCAGACATAAAGACCAATGGAACAGTTCCAAAAGTCTAGAAACAGACCCAAAACATATGGCCATGTGATTTGCAGCCAAAGTGTCAGGGCTGTACGTGGGGGAAAGGATGGGCTTTTCAATAAATGGTGCTGAATAAATTAGATTTGAGAAAAATAGAATCTTGACCCCTACATTACACCATACTCAAAAGTTAATTCTAAGTTAAGTATAGGTCCAAATGTGAAAAGTAAAATAATAAATCTTATAGAAGATAACAGGATGGTGTATATCTTCACAACCTTGGGGTAAGTCAAGATTTTTAAAAAGATATTAAAAACACTAACCATATAAAGTGATAGAGTATAGTTACATA
>JAQZBX010030195.1:16825-27028 GCA_029593785.1 Cabassous unicinctus | reverse complement strand
ACTCTCAGTAGTTTCAGAAACTGTCATAGAGTGAAGGTGAAATATGAAAATGAAGTTTTGTACCTTCTCTCATATAAGTACATGTAAATACCTGTAGAATTACTATGGAAAAAAAAACAAAAAAATTATGCCACCATTAATACCTGAATCACACAACTTACCTAGAATTTGAAGCAAAAGCATCATTCTAACATGTCTACTTTCAAATCAGCTAGTTTCATAAATTTTATACCAGGTGTATTGGATTTATGGAATTCCTCATTGTTTTATAACTTCAGGGAACAGCTAACAAGGCAATTAATAAAACTATTCATTGAGAAAGTCAGGTCATTCTTATTTAATAAGACTCAAAAGGTTTCATTTTTAGAGACTATGAATCCCCATTGATAAATGCATTCAGTCATAGTTGTTCTTCACATTATATATTGAGTTTTGATATATCCAAATGAAAATATAAAATATACACATGTGTACTGCACATGTGTATCCATATATACATTTGAATATTAATAAATGTATAGACATTGACATTTCTTTTATGTCCTAATATTTACCATTTTCCACTATAGATCTGTGCCTAATCCTTTTCCATCTTGTTTTCTGATCCAAGAGATCAACTTGTATGGACTGTTATCAATTACTTATGAACAACGTAGGTAGGAATTGAAAGGAAATAAAAGTCTGAGGTCAGACCACTTAATCCAAGGCTCTTTCCCTGCAAGGTCAGTGAGAGCCACATTCGCCCCTTGACCAAAGCCACAGTATTGGTCTGCTGCCCTCAGCTCAAAATCTCCCTTTTCTCTGGATTCTGGTAACTGGTCTTTCCCCTTGCCCCTTCAGGTGCAGATGTTGTAACCCTCTGTATAAAGGACTATTTTATCTTTGTATTTTTCCCATACTCTGTTCACATCTTTGTAAATGGTCCTTTTATTAATTCTCCTTATATTACTCAATTACCCTGTGCTCTTCACAGGCAAGTAGCAGAAAACCAGGGACAAATAGTCACATAATACACAGACAATTGAACTATACAATTTCTGTTTCATAAAAGGATGGGCTTGTGAAGAAACCAGTTTCCATCTGAGCAGCAGATAATCTTTTGTCTAAAAGAGCTATTAGGAAACATTTGTTAGAAATCAGAGGCATGTATGATTCCAAGGGAGTCAAACCAGAGATAGCAGTGCTGTAGTGGAGACAGCACATGTCAGGCAGATAATGTGGATTCAAGCTGCTCACCAGTTGTGATACCTCATAGAAATGATTTAATCTCTTTAAGCCTCAGTTGCCTCCATGTAAAAGAAGAAATATAATTGTAATTAGTAGATTGGGCTCTAGTACATAATAAAGGTGATTATGTTTACAGAAGGGTCAAAACTGTGGTGGGGTCATCACAGGGCAGGGGTGTTGCTGATGGGGGGATGTGTGGGGAGAGGTGTACCTGAAGCATGTGTATAAGGCATATGGATATGTTCAATTGTTCATGGGACATTGTCTCAGTGGATGGAAACACACACAATAACTGAAAAAATATTGAATTCCCATGCAGGGGGTCCTGCTACAGTCTCTAATAGAACAGCAAGAATCCCCCAAGTACATGGGCAGTGCCTAGCAATGGAGGACTCACAATATGCTGGGCCCTTGATATTGTTGATTGTACTAATGAACTTTTCCTTGTGGTATTGAAACTTAGCCTAGTGTTATATATTGTCTAAGAATTACCTCCTGAAAGCTTCCTTGTTGCTCAAGTGTGGCCTCTCTCTAAGCCAAACTCAGCAAGCAGATTCACCACCATTCCTGGGACATGACTCCCAGGAATGAACGTCCCTGACATCAAGGGATTATTACCAAGCACTGACTAGTGATGCATTTGGAAAAAAAGACCTTGACCAAAAGGGAGAAATATTAAATACAAAACAGTTTTTATGGCTAAGCGATTTCAAAGAGAGTCAGAAGGTCATTCCAGACATTACACTTATGCAAGTTTCAGCAGAATCTCACTGATTGCCACAATAAAGAGTGCCTCAAACAAAGGGGTTTCTGAGGGCTCTAGAGACATCTAGACATTATAAGCAGGGCAGACAATCTCAGGAATTTGGCACACCATCAATGGGCATTATTTTGGAATTTTTGCTCCCCAGTGTAGCAGAGTTAGACTCATTTATAATTTCCCTACACATGGCTCTTCTGCCCATTTTACTTGAACCTATAATTAACACTATACTTGTTAATTATATGCCCTACAGACTTAAATCTTTGGTTTTTTCAATGCTGGTTGAGCCCTGAATCTCAGCAGAGTTGCAACACATACTTTCCAGTTCATTGGTCTCACCTAAGACAACCAACAAAAGGGTGATGATGGACAACGCTCATCCCCAAAAAACAGAGAGTATCTACAACTGCAAGCAAGACAGCTTTGTCCATCTGCCCCATGGTATCTAAGCCCCTTCTCAATCAGAAGCAGAGTAGGCATCACCATCCCCAAATCCTCAAGTTTGAGGAATGAACAATAGACTAAAGTAGACTTGTAATTATTCTGTTATTACTCTATTATAGACATTATTAGTCAAGCAATGGAAGAACTTGTATCATTGATATAAAGGCAGTGGCCACCAGAGGAACTGAGGGTAAGGAGAGGAAAGTGTAGTTGTAACATGGGGATATTTTGGGGACATTGGATTTGCCCTGCATGACATTGCAATGACAGATACAGGCCATTGTAGATTTTTCAAAACCTATAAAATTTTGTGGGACAAAGTGTAAACTATAACATAAACTAGATTTCATGATTAGTACCAATGCTTCAATTTGTGTTCATCAATTGTAAAAAATGCACCAAACTTATTAAAGATGTTAATGTGAAAAAGTGTGCAAGAGGAAGGGTTGAGGTATATGGGAATCCACTATTTTTGACATAACACTTATAGAGTCTCCTTTAAAAATAAAATATATATTTACATATTTTTAAAATACTGCAGAGATTGAAGTATGGAAGACAAAAAATCAGTAGCAACTTAATCCAGAAAAAACAAGCACCATCTAACAGATTGCTAAAGTTTCAATTTCCTGGGTCTCACTCCTTAGTGTTTGAATTCATTTAATCAGGTTTGTCCAAGAAATCTCCTTTCTTCAATATTGACCACTATTTTTGAATAATAGCAACCTTAATTTACAGAAGTGGGAAGATTGAAAGAACTATTATATGAAAAGGTTTTTGAAGAAGAGTATACAATTTGGGGAGGCAATATGGGCTGGTCAGCATAAATTGTAGTCAGACAGACCTGGGTTGAATTCTGATACTAACCTATACTACCTTGGTAACCATTGATAATTGATTAACTCCTCCAAATAATCACTTTCCTCATATGCTATTTAATTTATATCCAATATATAATAACACATTCCTTATAAGATTACAGGGGATTTAAAAGAAATAGTTTATTTAGAGACTTTAGCAAATTGTCTTATATACAGTTACAGATATTATGCATTGAGCATTTTGTTTTACCTTGAGAATTAGTGCTATATAATTGCAACACAGCATAATTGTTGTTATTATTATGCAAAAGAGTGAAAATGGTAAATCTGGGGGCAGATATTGCCCCTTTTCCACTTTGGTATTCTCCAAAATATTCTAGTGCCTTTTGGTGCAGAGCTCCCTTGATAACCCCAAATTATCCATCATCATTCCCTCTCCATTTTCTCTTGACTTCTTTATTTCTCTGGCCCACTACCCGTTCCAGCAAAAATATTTTTGAATTTTATTAGGTCATGTAAACTTTGGGAAACTTAAATCTAGAATTCTTCTCACTGGAAAATAATCAAGTAGACAATACAGAACAAAATTTTACACCTATTTTCAGTATTTCCCCTGAGAATGAAATATAAGCACCAAATAACAAGTTAAAATTTTGCTTTCAGTGTGGTGTTCTCTATTGGACAGTCTGACCCAGAGCTTATGCAAGCTTTTGCCTGTCTTTCTCTCTAAATGTACTATATACTTGCCACCTGAAAAACTAAATAAATTGAAAGAAATTAAAAGTATTTTCATGATTTATTTGGGGCATGAGTATAAAATGTTCTTCTATAGTATGCTATTCTCTGTGCCTCTTGAGATATTCACAAGGGTTATTCCTTTAATAAATGACCTTCAATGGCTAAACCTTTAGTTTCTATGTCAGTTACATGGATTTTTCATCCCTTACTTTAATGCAAGTTGCATTTTCTCACCACTAAAAATGGAAATCCAGATTTTCTTTTTACTCTCAGTAGGTTCAGAAACTGTTATAGAACATTGGTGGGATATAGTAATGAGGCTGTATATCTCCTTTCATAGAACCATATATAAATAACTGCATAATCATTATGAGAATAAAACAAAATTTTTATGCTGCCAGTAAAAACTGAAACACAGAATTTATTAAAAATTTGCAGGACATCCATCATCCTAACATTCCTATACTCAAACCAGTTAGTTCTAGAGTCTTTTATAACATTTATTGAATCCCAAGTATATTAGATTCATGGATTTCTTCATGGTTTTATAACTTGGAGAAATGACTAATAAGGCAATTAAACAAAAGTATTCATTGGAAAAGTCAAGTCAATCTTATTTAATAACTCTCAAAATGTTTTGTTTAGAGACTGTGCTCTCCATTGATAGATGCATTCAGTCATAATTGTCCTTCACATTACATACAGAGTTTTGATGAAACCAGGTGAAAAAATATATATACACGTGTATATTGCACGTATGTATCCATAAATGTACATTTGAGTATTCATAAACATATAGCTACCAATATTTTTTTATGTGCTATCTTCCAATTTCCACAATAGATATATTCCTATAATTTTCCATTATGCTTTCTGATCTAGAAGACCACTTGTATGGACTGTTATCAATTCCTTTTGGCCAATGTAGGGAGGAATTGAAAAGAAGGAAAAGCTTGAAGTCAAAGTACTTAATCCAAGGCTCTTCCCCTGCAAGGTCAGTGAGAGCCACATTCAACCCTTGACCAAAGCCACAGTATTGGTCCTGCTGCTCTCAGCACAAAATCTCTCTCTTTTTCTCTGGATCTGGTAACTGCTCTTTCCCTTTGCCCCTTCAGGTCTAGATGTGGTAAATCTCTGTAGCAAAGGACTATTGTATCTTTTTTAGTTTCTCATACTCTGTTTACATCTTGTAAATTGTCCCTTTAATGAGTTTCCTTAAATCATCCAATATGTGTGGTGTGTGTTTACTGTCATAGCCTACTCTTATGATACAGTAAATGATATTAGGAATAACCCTAGAATCAATCCCTCAAAAAGGTTTTCTAGGATTAATTTGTTCACATATTTAATAAATATTCTGATAAGTCTCCAGGTGTGGAAATAGGACACTGATAATCCATGGCATTGTAGTGTTATCATAATTTAATTTATTATCAGTGATTCATTTCATGAAGTGTAGGCAGAGATTAGGGCAGTGAAAAATCTTTTTATCCTGGTACAGAATTGTTACTATGATAATGTTGATTATGAAAATGAGAGATCTTCTTTTGAATTGAAAACCCTTAGTACTGTAAATTGGAAAGGGCTATTGGAAGACTTTACTTGCAACTTTGAAGGAGTTTCTAATTGCTAGTAATCCATTAGGAAAGATTTGTTTGAGGTCCAAGCCAGGACCTGATTGTAACAACAGCAAAGTTGCAATACCCATTAAATTCTAAACATTACCATAGTTTCTGTGGCAGATTGAGAGAATTGGTGGGAGGAAGAGGTGGGACCATAAAACATGCCATAGGGATACTGGACATTTAAGGACAAGACTAATAACAAAAATCCCTTCTGAAGAAGCAGTCCCTAATTTCCCCTTAGTTGAGGGAGTCATCTGTATTCTAGATAAATGTTCATGATTTTTTCCCCTTATGCATTGAGAAAAAATATATATATAGAAAAGTTACCTATCTTACATCAACTGTAGTTTGCCTCCAAGATACCAGTATCTCACTTTAATTTTCTCTTTTGAATACATTCATGCTACCTAAATTCTTCTTTGTTCTTTTTCATAAGTTAATACAACTTTTAAGTATTCTATTTTTAATAAATACTGCCAACATGCTTTACTTAGTAGCCATTCCCTGTTTGGCATACAGAGTAGATTCAGTTTAATATAGCTTCTTGTTTAAGCATGTAAGCAAAATTGATTTAGTGCTTTGAAGTCAATTAAAAAGTGTGCATTATAAAAACAGAAGAAAGAATCACCTATCATACCTAACAAGGACCCCTGAAATTTTTCATACTGTTGAAATGTCTCAAATGTATGTAGATTTCAGTTCTGTGTTCCCTATAAGTTGATCAAAATGTCTGGGAAAAACTGACTAAAACTGTGTGCATCTTTATATATATATATGTATTACTTGATGTAATTAAGCTAATTTTCATTAACAACAACAAAAGTCTTTCAATGACTGCACTTAGGAAGTTGCCTGATAAGTTTATATAATTCTTCTCAACATCTAATCTCACCATTTCCACATTGCCTGGGCAATAAGAGTCAAATATCTCATAGACAATATGAAGAAATCCAACCTGTACTTTGAAGATATATATTATATGTTAACAGTCATAAAGCTCAGTGTGAAAATCTATATGATATGACCCATGCAACATCAAGAAGGCTTGGTGGCCCTGAAAGGACTTCCCTGCTATGGACTGATATACTAACAAAGGTGTTTGTCTTATTGACTGATTATCTAATGTTCAGGAGGCATCATTATGTGTGAAGGTATAAATTTACTTGTAATTTGTTTAATCCTCCATTTATTAAACTCATTACCTAATCTTAAGCTAAATCTTTTGAGAAATCAACTGATCTACCTATGTAAAAGTGCTTGGCATGTGGGAAGTTCTCCCCAAAGTTTTGCTGAGTTACACTGTTTCACAATACTGCTAATGGCTTACCAAGTCCAAAGCACGTATGCCAGATAAGGCATTGCTAAGAGTTCTGAATTTTAGGAGAGGAGGTATGTTTAGTAAAAAAGAAAAAGATAACATAAACATAAAAAGCAGACCATTGTCAAAATTTCAAGATGAAATTTTTTTTGTACCTTCCATAGAACTTTACAATAAACACTGGTAAATTTGAAATTACAGTAACACACTGAAGCATATGATTAACTTCCTTGTCCCAGAGTGTTCCAAGTAAATCCTCTGTGGTAGTCCTCAGTCCTTCTGAGATTTGCTTTAAGGAATGAGTCTCCACCTCACTTATCTTAGTATAAATTCAACTACATTTCACAATTACAGAGTCAACAGGAAAATTCCTTAATCAAATTTTGCAAAAAAAGTTGCAAACCAGATTTAAAAGTGAGTCTTTTTACACTTACGATTTTTATTGTTAGTGAAGAGGAAATTGTTTTAAATTCTTACACGGAGGTTTACAGACAATATACATCTTCCTTCTTTAGAAGCTGGATTTTTCTAACTTTGAAAATCAATGGAAAACAGGAACGTTGACTTTTTCCCCCCTAAAACAGGACCTGCCCTTCTCTCAGTGGCTATGGTAAGGAAGAAGAAAATGGAGGTCAGTTATGAAATGTTAACTATTTTTAAAGCACTCATTTTGTGCTGACTTTATCCCAGTCATTTTTCTAAGCACTCTCCATGAATTATTTTTTTCCCTATGAAAAACCTATTTCTCATTTTACAACTGGAAAGAAAAATCAAACTGATTAAATACCATGCCACTATCAGTAGTTTTTTTTTTTTTTCACCAGTATAGCTAGAATCCATGTCACTTAATTGAAAAACTGAATTTTTAAATATTCAATTATTGACCACTCAGGCATTCAAGAAATTAGACAAATCCCAGCATAATTTAATCTGGTTTATTTATTTTCTAAAGTTTGCAACTAAGCAAAATGTTACCCCATTTTACTCAGAGACTTTGTTGGTGACAATTGTGAGTATAGGCTCCTAGGACCATTCAGAGTCTTTGTTCACTTGAGGGAACTCTGAGCACAGAGAGAAAAGTCAGGATGTTGGAGCTTTAGGGAGCCACTGGCCATGTGCATCTGATCCTAAGAGCTTCCCCAAGGCTCTGCTGAGCATTAGACTGTGCATAGCTCTAATGAGGGTTGATACCTCTCTGGGTTGCATGTGTCAAAATTTACTCAAGACTCCTGTTGACTCTGAGCCTCACTTCTGGGCCTGGAAAACAATGTGTGCACTATTTCTTACCTGCTAGAGACTCTGGAGAATTGATACCATATCCTTACATATTTGCTTCTAAGCACCTTATCTCCTGAGAATAATCATTTCTTCTCATTCATCATCTGTTTGAACATTTCTAAATTACCATTAGAGGAAGAAGAAAGAGAGGTCAATGAGAAGGAAATGGATATAGCCCCATCTTTTTTCCTTCCCCTAAAGAGAAAAACATTTTAAACACAGATTAGTAGAGAAGTAAACTTTTGTTTATCTGTAGTTCCCTATAGCATAGAGCTTTTTATATCCCTGAGGACTAAATGGAAATCTTTTTAAGTCTCTTTCTTTTTTACTGCATTTCCTCATTTCCAGTCAATGAGACAACTATACTTACAAGGATTTTAAATCCCTTAGTTTGCTTCTTAAAAGGTGAATAATTATTATGTCTTCCCTCTTCCTTTCAAACCTGTTGATTATTGACACCTATGCACGTGTAAATTGACAAAGTGATTTTTCCCTGTAATTCTCTTAGAAAATTTTAATTTTGGTGAAGTCTATTTCCTCAAAATATGTACATGCAGTCCTTTCTGTTTTCTGTAGCAGAGTTGAGGCTCAACTAATTTCCCTGAAAATAGGCTTGTCAGAATTTGCTTTGATCTTTCTGGACAATATTCTACAGAACTATCATTTGGTGCATAGGAACCAATAACTGCAAGCATTCCTCTCACCTTACACATGAATGCATTTTCCACAGTGAAGCTGGAGAATGAGTTCTTATAGTTGTTTCAGGCAATCTAGAGTCCTTTACATTCTTACAAGAATGTATGCATGTGCATTTATTTTGGTTAAGAATCCACAGTTTCAATGGGTTTTTCAAAGAATTCATGGTAATATCAAAACAAAGAAGCTTAACAACCATTCCTATAACAATTGATGTTAAAATATTTTTTTTAATTCTTTCTTTTTCCCCTAAAATTATATTTTATCATTAGCATATAATTGATTGGCCTATAAAATTTTTCTAACTGTCTTTGAGATGGCATCCTCAATTAGGATGAAACACTTCCTTTCAGCTTTTCTCCTTTTCTTTGTGTGTGTGTGTGTATGTGTGTGTGTGTGTGTGTGTGTGTGTGTGTGTGTGTGTATGGTTTGGGGAAGGTACTCTCCTGCTGCTGCTCTATTCCCCTTGCCAGCCTCTTGGTCCAACACTGTCTTCTTTGGTGTGATACCTGTGCAGTTAGATAGGTCCCCGGGCTCAGAAGTTTCATTTACAACTCTTGAAATTCTTAAAAAGTTTTGAACATGGTCCCTCCGTTTTTATTTTGCACTGGGCTATATGGATTATGTAGCTGGTGTCAGTTCCAGATTCTATTACTCATATCTTCCTTTCATCAAGCTGGTTTTTCCTAAGGCTGCTTCACTGGGTAGAACTCCCCCCCGCCCCATGATATTTACAGTAAAACTGATGGTTCCTTGCTCAGAAGGCATTCACCTTTTACTCTGGTCTGACACAGGCATCCCACCTGCTGCAATTATCTTTCTCAGCAAACATGCTTAACATTCATAGCAACTTATTTACCCCTTTCCACTTTCTAGTGCTTCAATTGATACATCTGTATCCCACCCAAGTCACTTAGCTTATGAGTCAAACCATTTCAGATCCAAAGGCAGTCTTTATGTGACATGCAATGAATGATTCCTATGTCAACAAATGCCTCAAATCCCATTTCTCATGATGTCTTTTATTTTTATCTAAAAGTCCAATGTTCTGAGGTTTTACTCTCATTTTTCTCTGTTTTGGCAACCACATTTTTTGTTTGTTTGTTTGTTTGTTTTGGTTTCCAGAGTTTGCTTTTTTTTGCAGTACAGAAATCACTGGAACCATTTTGAGAGAGACATCATTGAAGAAGAGTCTCTGTCAATTCAATACTGCATTGCAGCTTGGTCCATTGAAAAAGCTACACCTGAGATACAAAATGCTTCTAGTTTTACCTGCTTTATGACAGGTTTTTT
>JAQZBX010030195.1:0-16725 GCA_029593785.1 Cabassous unicinctus | reverse complement strand
TATTCTTAATAGGAAAGTCATAAGAATACAAGAATCAGTCTTTCAATGAAGTGAAATATTTTTATTTTAGGGAAGGTATTAGCTAGAATTTTCTGCATTTCTCTCCATGGACTCTGCACAAACACATCCAAACACAAGTGCATGCACACACACAGCACACCACCAGCTGTTTCCAAAGAATTATCATTGGCAGTGTCTTTGTACCTTTAGGTCATTTTTCCTAGAAGACTTTCCAAGAAATCCTTATTACTTGTTCTCTTCCTCCTTCTTTTTGATGCTTACAAATTGTAACCTTTCCAGTGAGGTTTTTAATACCCTTTAAACACCCAAAACTTCACATCTCGTGAGGTTTTTAACACCCAACAACTCTCATACCTTTAGTTTTGACCATAACATTTCCTGCCATTTGAAATAAAATTTATTTACTTACTTACTTGCAATACCATATGTCTCTGCCCGCTAGTATTTGTGACCTCCAGAGGGAGAAATTTTTTGAAGTTTTTTGTTCACTTATATATCAATAGTGCCTAAATGCACAATACCTTGAATATAAATTAATATTTACAAATATTCAGTTTCACATCCACATTGACTTCAGTGAGATGCAGGACCCATTATTAAAGCCATTTACAAAAATGGAGAACTAGTGTGTCTTGCTAGTAGTTCCTAAGCAATTAATCTGAAGAAATATCATTGTAATCCAGGACCCCCAATTTACCCCTCATGCAAACTTTCCTATTGTTTCTAAATATCGTATTTCCTGATGTGAGAGTACAGGTGACCACAGTTTATGGTCATCTATATCATAGATGTATATGACTATATCAGTAAGCCACACAGTAGGAAATACCTATGATTAAGGGGAAGATGAGTGACACAACTCTCTTTCATTACATTACACTAGGCAGGATTCCATCCTATACTTGACCCAGTTGTTTCTTATTTTATTTCCCAGGGCCCTCTGTGTCCATTTATGATATTTCTGGGAAAATATCAAGTTTAGGGAAGCAATATATTGCAGCTGCACCTAAAAAAGAAGGTTCTCAAGTAAGTCGACTAAATTGGTGTTTCATATCTTATGCTCATTAGAAGTGTGATCGTGGCCCTTTTACCTTATCTTTCTGTGCTTTATTTTTGTCATTTATAAAATAGGAGTAATGATAGAATCTACCATCGAGTATTTTTTGAGGATAAAATATTTTATTGCAAGCAATGAGCATAGAAATTACAACCTCCTATGTTATTAATGATCTATATACGTCAATGGTAACTATTATGAATTTACTCAACAAATGTTCATTAAGTAATTACAGTCCTGGATACTGCAGACATAGATTCAAATAATCACATCATTCCTGGCTTTCTAAACATGTTTGTGATACATTTTAAAGGAGATAAGAATTGAGAAGACTGGAAACAGACTTTAAGTATGATAGAAAGAGCAAAAATAAAAGCAGCTTGAGAGAAAGTAAGAAAGCAATTAGCAAAAGTTTGTCATGTGAAGAGTGCTAACAAGAAAGAGTTAAGAGTAATAGCTCTGGATAAGCACAAGATGTGGTTAATAGCTTAAATGCTCATTATGAATAACTTCATTTCTTTTTTTAATACCACCTTAAGTCATTGCAATTTACCATCTTCAAAACACTAGGTGTTTACTTCATTTAATTTGAAGATGCTTTATTCTTTTATTTGACAAATGCCATTTAAACCAAATGATTGTGTCTCTCCAGAGAACGACTACATTAGAATCTTCTGATATTTTGTTAAATGTGCAGGTATCAGTATCTTACATATGATATTGTGCAACTAACTGTCTGTGAATTTGCTTGAAAACAAATTTCCCAAGAGATTGATTTGCACACTAAGGTTCACAAAGACCTTGATTTTCCTAAGTGCATGACAGCATGGAAAGTTCAACAGGGATACAGAGCTGAGGAAAACAAGGGTAGATCATTCATTCTTTCAGACATATGCCACTTTGTACTTTCTTACTTTTTAAATCATTAAATAAGTATGTGTTAGAAAGTCATGGTATAATAATGAACTAGACATTGTCCTGACTTTTGAAGAATTGATTATTGATTTATGCAAAGGAGCAATCAGTACAGTTAAATATATGTAGAAGCTAGAAGCATAGAACAAAAAATAAATTTACTGTGTCATGTATGAGGGAAGAAATCAGAAAGGCCTTTCAAAGGAGAAGCCTGTGAAAAAGGTCTTGTATATAAATAGACTTTGAGAGGCAAAGAAGATTCCAAGTATACAGTGGACATGTAGGTCACTTGTATGGGTAAATACTGTAGTTGCAGGTAGAGGTATAGACTAGGTATTGGTATAATTATCAGCACAGCTAACCTATAGGTATAGGAGCACATAGAAATATACAAGTAATTTAAACAAAGGAAAATAAAATAATGGCTTAGAAGGCATATGAAATCTGTTTATGTAGTATCCAGAAGGATATATCTTTGGATGACATGTGAAGGTTTAGAGAATTTGATTTTGACTGATATTAACATATATTATACTTATTTGTCTTCTTTTTTCTCTTTGTTTCAAGAGCATAGACTCTCAGGAAATGCTCATTAAACATGGCAGTGCAATAACAGAATTCATTCTTCTGGGGCTTACAGATCACCCAGAACTCCAGCATCTTCTCTTTGTATTGTTTTTGGTTGTTTACCTTGTCACCCTCTTAGGAAATCTGGGCATGACTGTGTTAATCAGAGTGGACTCCTACCTCCACACCCCCATGTACTTCTTCCTCACTAACTTAGCTACACCTCAACTTGTGCTACACCTCGAATGCAACTCCACATATGCTGCCTGCTTTCTTTTCAGAGAAGAAGACCATTTCCTATGCTGGCTGCTTTACACAGTGTTATATTTTCATCTCACTCCTCCTTACCAAGCTCTACATGCTGGCAGCAATGGCCTATGACTGCTATGTAGCCATATGCAACCCATTGTGCTATAGTGTGAAAATGTCCAGGAGAGTCTCCATCTGCTTGGCCACATTTCCTTATGTCCTTATGTCTATGGCTTCTCAGATGGTCTGTTCTAGGCCATCCTGACCTTTCGCTTGTCCGTCTGTAGGTCCAAGTCATCAACCACTTCTACTGTACTGACCCATGGCTCACTAAACTTTCTGGCTCTGATACTTATGTCAAAGAATATGCCATGCTCATATCTGCAGGCTTCAACATCTCCAATTCACTCACCGTCATGCTGGTGTCTTATGCCTTTATTATTGCTGTCATCCTCTGGATCATATCAAATGAAGGACAGCACAAGGCATTCTCCACCTGTGGCTCCCACATGATGGCTGTCACCCTATTTTATGGGACACTCTTCTGCATGTATGTAAGACCACCAAAAGATAAGAATGTTGAGGAAACCAAAATAATAGCTGTTTTTAATACCTTTGTAAGTCCAGTGCTTACTCCTCCGCGGGGCTGTACCACAGCAGTCCCCAGATCAGCCTCTGCAGCCCCTGACACAGCACATTATTTTGCCCGGGGGCAAGGGAATGGGTGGGGCCCGAGGTTGGGCACTCCACACTAGGCGCCGTGGGCGGAGCCTCAATACTGTAGAGGGACTGAGCCCATAAACATGGCAGGTCGGGTCCTGTGCACCCCATAGTGTTTTGCAGTGACAGGAAGCTCCTCTGGGTGTGGTCCGCCCACTGCTGGGCCGAGGGCACGTCTTGGGGACAGAAGTTTTAAACATTGCGTGCTGTGTTCACATCAAAGCAAAGCCTTCTCGCCCACAGTCCTGAGAAACTTCAGGTGTCACTTTCTAGTCCATAAATAAATGTTTCTAGTCCATATGTATGTATGTTGCTACTTTAAAATATATAATAAGTAATGAATATGGTCTTTCTGATCTGCAACCTTGCAAATCTTTCTTTTTAATTCTAGTAGGATTTGTGTTTGTTTCTTTTATATATTCCCAAATATTTACTTCCTGCTATCTGGGAATCAAGGCTTTCTCTCTCTCTCTCTCTTTTTATTTTTTTTTTTAATTCAGCTTTCTTAACTTTATGATTTTTATTGCTTTTTAGTTCCTTCATGCACTGACTTAGACTGATAGTGTAATTTTGAACAGAAATCATGAGAGCAGATATCCGTTACTTGCTCCCATCTTGGGGGTTGGACATATTTAATACATCACGGTAGTATGAATTTAGTTGTGGTGGAATATATTAAAACTGTCTTGCATTCCTGAGATTAAATCAGTTTGTAATAGTCTGTTACCCTTTTTATTAATGGATTAAATTTATTGAAATATAATTAAGATTTTTCATTTATGCTTAGGAAGAGTAACTAGTCCGTAATTTTCCTTTCTTTTGTAGTGTCTTTATCAAGGTTTTATTAATAGGATTATGCTGGTTTCATATAATGAATTGAGAAGTGTCTTAACTCCCTGCATTTTCTGAAAGGGTTTGATAAAGAGAGTGCTCTTTCTTCCTTAAATACTTGTTATAATTTGCCAGTGAAATCATCAGGGTCTGGAGTTTCCTTTAGGGGAAAATTTATTGTGTGAATTAATTTTTAAAATCGATATGGAGAACTTCATATTTCTACTTGTTTGAAGTGTGTTCAGTTCATTTTTGTGGTCTTTCAAAGGAGTTTTTCCATTTAATTTTTTGCTGGAAAATGTAGTAGTATAATGGTGTTTATAATATCTCCAATATCGTTTTTAAGCCTGTACTATCTTTTCAAATATCTCTTCTAATTTGTCAATGAGTAATTTGTGTTTTCCCTTATTTTTTTTCTTATGTTGTTTAGTCTGATAAAGGATTTATAATTGTACTGTAAATTTTCAAAGAATCAATTTTTAAATTTTGCTAATTTTTTTCATTGTATATGTTTTCATTTTATGGGTTTTCTATTTAATAGATTTCCAATTGTACTTTGATATTTATGCAGTCTTGGGGTTTATTTTATCTTTCTTCTTAGTTTTTCAAAGTGAAAGTTTGAATAATTGATTTGATATTTTTCTTTTCCAATGTCAATGTTTAAAATTCTACATTTCCCCCAAACACTGCTATAACTGCCACTTACTAATTTTGATAGTTTCTTTTTATCATTCAATTTGAATTATTTTCTTATTTCTCTAGTGTCTTCTTTTAAACTCTTGGTTATAAAGAAGCATGTAATTAATTAACATGTATTTGGAGATTTATAGATATTTTATTGTTATTGATTTCAAATGTAATTCCATTGTTGACAGAAAATAGGCTCTTTTTGATGTTAATCTTTTAAAATTTATTGAAACTATTTTATGGATCACAAATGGTCTATATCTCTGAATATTCTACATATACTTGAGTGGAATGTGCATTCTTCAGTTTTTGGGTGTTAGTTTTGGTATATTAAGTAACTTTTATTAATAGTATTATTCAGATAGTGTATGTCCTTACTGATTTATGATATTCTTGTCCTAAAAGACACTAAATGTTAAATATTCCTCTTTATTTCTGGCAATGAAGTTAATTTTGTTTGATATAAACAATTGTGCTTATCTATCTATATCTATCAATCATTATACCAGATTTTTAAAGCTTATCCAATGCAAATTATATCACTTTCCATCATTTTATTTATTTGTTTAATAATTCATTTATTTTTGTATTAAATTTTGTATTTATTGCATCATTTATAGACAGCATACTGCAGATTTTTAGGTGTTTGCAGTTTGGAAATCTATGAATTTGAATTAGTGAATTTAAGGATTTATACTTAATGTTATCGATGTATATGCTTTGTTCCTATTGGCATAATTGTAAATATCCTCCAACTTTCTATTTATTCTCTCTCTCTCTCTCTCAATTATCTTTTGCTCTTCTGTTCCTCTTTCCTTGGTTCCACTTTTTCTGACATATTTGTGTTAATTTAATATTTTGTTGATAGTCCATTTTATTCCCTTTATTGATTTTTAACTGTTAGTTTTGATAATTTTGATGTTTTCTCTAAGGATTAAAATATGCATTATTAACTTATCACTCGGTATTCATACTGTATATTTAAATTTCATGTGCTAAGTTTCACTTGATAGTAAAAGTATAAACCACCTCCTATTCTTTGTGTTAATATTGACATATATTTTACTTCTACTTTCCTTATAGACCATATCTAATATTGAGGTTATTTTTGCTTCAGAGTTGCTTGTCTGTTAAAGAAGTTTAAAGAAGAAAAATAATAGAGTTTTATATTCACCATGTCCAATGTTCTTCTTTCCTTCCTTTATTTGTAAGTTTCCATCTGAAGTGAGTTAGTCCTTGCCTGATGTGTTGAGAATTAATCAGTTGATACCAGGATTTGAGGAGAAAAAAATGTTGATTTAGCAAAAGCTAACCCTGTGAAGACAGGCAGAGTTATTTCACTCAGATCTGTCTCCTGAGCTGGAAAGGTGAAGGATTAAACAAAGAATGGTGGGGTTAGGGATATTAGGGCTATTGGTGCATTGGTTGTGGCTAGTTTAAATTAATGATTGCAAGTTGGTTATTATCATTGGTCATGCCCACATTCAAATTAGGAAATGCAATTGGTTATTATTATTGGCTGATGAGTCCAGTTATCTTGAGGAGTGAGTTTGTAGCCTGACATCAGACATCTTGCTTTCTCTCAGATCTGGTATTTTCTTTTTGTGGTTCTTGCCCACCTTGATTAGTCATGCAGGATATTTTATGTCTCAGGATCATTTTAAGTTCTGTGCATCCTTCAATAGTCTCTGTTAGTTTTATGGGGAAAGAAGAAAGGAGCAACTTATCTTTGGGTTAGACAAGCCCCTCATTATTTTTAAAAGAGGAAAGTGAAAGTTTAACAAGTTAACAAGGGAGGACTTATTCTAGTGGGTTAGTATGTGGCAGTTTCAGCAAATGTGATTTTAACTATTTTATTATTTATTTACACCCCCACACCCTGTTGTTTTGTGCTCGCTGTCTGCTCTCTGTGTGTTCTTCCGTGTCTTCTCTTTAGGCGGCACCGGGAAACGGTCCCGGGAACTTCTGGAGTGGAAGAGAGGTGCTCAATCTCTTGTACAACCTCGGCTTCCTGGTCTGCTTCATCTCTCTCTTATTGTCTCTCCTTGTGTCTTTTTTTGTTGTGTCATCTTGCTACACTAGCTCCCCACTTGGGCCAGCATCCCTGCACAGGCCAGCACTCCGTGTAGTCCAACTCTCCACTAGGGCCAGCTTGCACGTGGACCACCTTGCCTTTCACCAGGAGGCCCATGTCTCTAACCCTGGACTTCCTATATGTTAGATGGGAGCAAAATCCCTTGAGCCACATCCATTTCTCTATTCAATTAGGCAAACTTTTCTCCTAGGTTAAAGTTCTTTTAACTTTGCATATCTTTTGGTATGTTAATTAAGTCTGGCTTTGCTGGAGCTATTGTCTACATCTCTCTTCTAATTACACCTCCTCTGAAAACTATTACTTGGACACCTGTCTAAATTAGCTCCATTTCAAATTATTCAGTAATTATGAACCATGCTTTATTTTACATCATATAATTTATCACATCCTACAATTATTATCTATTTATCTGTTTGTTGTCAATCCTCTCCCATTACAATTTTAGCTACATGAGTGCAGGGAATTTATTTGTGCCTTATTTCCAGAACTTGCATAAGAACCCGCGTCACAGTAGATACTAAGCCAGGTTCAGTTGAATGGATGTATGAATCATGAGGTAACTTTGCCAAATCACTACCTCTGTTATTTCTTGTATCTTTCTGATGTCACCAGTGGCTTCATGGTCACCTAGTGGTTCAACCCAATTCCTGAAGGCTGAGAGTTCGTGCAGCTGTGACAGCAAAGAACACACCTCGTGCTGAGTCAAGCATGAGCTTTATTGGGACTTATGGACAGCAGAGGTTCTCTGTTGGCAGTGGTTTAGATAATGAAGATAGTGACCTGAAAAGAGACAGGAAAATGAGGGATGATATATGCAGTTTCAGAACAAGGATGTTCCACACGGTATGAGAATAGAGTTTGCTAAGGTCACATGAAGCATACATATGGGAGCAGGTGATTTTTTCACCCATAAGAAGGACGTTTACCAAGGACATTTACTTCTTTGGGAAGAATATTTTTTATGCAATCATCTATATATTCTTTCCTCTCTGGGGAGAGTTGTTAACCTTTTACTTATGTATTTGACTTTGGAGGGGGGACCATGAGTCCCCACACAGACAGATGTACCTGTGAAGGTGTAGTGCTTTCTTAGCCTCCCCAAAACTCTCAAATGTGTGGAGATTTATACCTGAATGGCTAAACTTGACACCCTCGTCCCTGAAGCATTCATCAAGAAATCAAGCATAAGTCATCATTGTGCCTTTCTTTGGAGGTGTTTACAAAAGTCACATTTGAATGGACAGAATCCTAATTTATGAGTTAATCATTAGATGTGCATAGTATCACTTGGAAAATGAAAAAACACATTATGCCAATTTTTATACTGGGATAAAATTCAAGGCAGTTATGAAGTTATTCCTGTCTTCATAATCACAAAGCATTTTCCCTAACAGTGGTTTTCACCTCCTCGCCTGGAATAGTTTTCCCTCCACCTGGTGGTTTTCTTTGCCTCCCTATGGCCTTTGCCTCCCTCTCTATTTTTTCTATTTCTTTTATTATATCATACATGTTCTGAAGACAGAATTATCTGGTTTCATCTGGTGTCTCCTGTAGACATCTGCACACAATTTTAGATGCTGAATCAATGCTTAGTGAAGAAATAATGAAAGAATAAGTAAACAGTGATGGTGGAGAGATGGTTATAAATCTAACATCCTTTCATATAAATAGCACTTTATCTCATAATCTCAATATTTTATAATCTCATAATCTCATATCTGATACCTCATAACCTCAATATCTCATAATGACCTAAGGTCATTTCTACTTATTTCTTATTTCTTAAATTTCTTAAATGAGATCTAATATCAAGATTGGTTTAAATTAAATTAGTTCATGGGGATGCATCTAGAGGGTTCCCAAGCAGATTAGAAAGCATAGTGGGATAGGTTTAAATGATATCAAAGGCAAAGGTTTTCGAGGATATTTCAAGTTCTTCTCCCTACAACCCCTGCCCCCCTTGTCTCTCCCTCAATTGGGTGAATGGAGATTGGTGAGTTCATGAAAAGGGTCATCACAACTGCACACCTGAACCCAAAATATCCCATTTACCTCTATGTGACTGAGACTGGTCAAATAAGGAAGGACTGAGCAAGAGTTTATCTAACCACTCTGCTCTCAGTGATTTCAAGTCAGAAGAAAGGACAACAAGAGCATAAGTGTAAGACATTCTGAAATACAAGTTTATCTGCAATCCTGTTAGCAATTTTAATGTCTGACTCCTATATGTAGACTTTAATTAATTCAGAGTCCCAGAGGAAGGTCATTCAGTGGCTCCTTTAAATTCCAACAATGGTGAGTCCAGAAATATCCCAAACCTTTATATTTTTGATGTAACATTTATACAATTTAAAGCTTCTTTACAAATAGAAAATTGAAACAAACAAAAACAATAGTTGTCATCACAGTAATATTATTATTAAAAATATATTTTATATACTTATTTCTCCCCAAACCTTTGTTGTTTTCACTTGATGTGTCTGTTCATCTTCCTTGTTTCTTTAGGAGGCACTGGGAACTGAACCCAGGACCTCTGATGTAGGAGCGAGGTGCCTATTTGCCATAGCTACCTCTCTGTTCCTGGCTTTGCTGTGTCAATCATGTTTTTCTTCTTGCATCTCTTGTTGCATCATCTTGTGTTAGCTCTCCCACCTGCCTGTCATGCTAGCTAGCTGTCTTCTTTAGGAGGCACCAGGAACTGAACCAGAGACTTCTAACGTGGTAGGTGGGAGCCCAATTGTTTGACTTACATTTGTTTCCCACACAGTTATATTATTATTGCTACTAATAATGCACATTTATTGAGAAACTAACATGTGCCACTTTGCCCTAGTCATGGACATGGCTACAAAAAAAATTCTGCTCAGATGGTTTAGCTGAAAAGAGTTTAATGAAAAGACAGACAATGGAAAAAGGTTAAAGAAATCGGGCAATGAAATTGAAGCACCTGGAGGTTAATTGCAAAAAGCAATTTCCACCTCTCTGTCTGAAGGAGCAAAAGCAGCGAATACGTCACTAGAGTCCAGTGAGCGCTAGAATGGGAAGAAGGTCTCTTGCCACCATCATTCCCAACATACAGCTTGGCATGAATTCTCCTTTGTGGGATGCATTTATTCTAGTACCTTCATAATGAAGCAGAAACAGAAGGAGAAAGAAATTGAGCAACTCCTTTCTCCTTCCCACTCTGAAATCCTTTTGGCATCTACCATTTGGAAACTAGGCACCAAAAGAGCCCTTTTTATATAGTCTAGGTGTTAAACTCAAGGTGCACCAACAAGGAGGAGAAGAATAGTCAATAGATTTGTAGTGGAATTAGGAGGAAAAGGGAAGAATCACTAAATCACCTTTATTATCAACAAACACACCTGTGTATAATTGTTTCTATTAAAAGGTTAAGGTACAAAACTCAGAAACAGTAAATAGCTAGTCCAAGTTTGCCAAAAATTAATTGATCTTTCAATGGTTTTTCAGAATCCAAAACTTTCAACTTATACCATATACTATCCATTCTTACAAGTGATAAACCAAAGTACTTAATAGTGTCCAAGTCAAAAAATATCATGGTATTTAAGTGTAAAGTAAAATAAATAATGAATCCATCCCATTACCTCACCATTCTTAGGAGATTTAATTCCCTGATGATATTTGAGGGTAGGTAAAAATCATGTCCTTAATGATTTTGGGATTAACAGAAGACTAAAAGATAGTGGGTGTTCATAGGAGATCAACTTTCTTCTAGAAATATTTGAACCATAGGGATTTGGTCCCTATGTGATAACTTGGTTATAAACACTTCGGGTTCTCCATGACCATTATGTCTCTGGGAAATCACTCTCTGTTCTCAGGTCGGATTAGACATATTTTTAGATTTTGGAACCTAGAAATAAATCTTCAACCCATAAACATGAAACAAAAGACTGATATTTATATTCTGATGAATTAATAAATGTCTCTATTAAAATGAGTAGCTTATCATACTTTTTTCTCATAGTATGGTTATTTATAAATGTAGAATGGAGTGATATTTACTTAATGGAAAGTGATCTGACCTAAGAGAAAACCCATTCAAACCACAATTATTTACTGCCTCCAACTGGAAAAGCACTATTCCAAGTGATGCTGAGGCTATAACTATTGATTAGACAGAATTCTTGACCCTAAGCAGTCACTTATTTTTGCTGAAAGTTTTTCTGTACTAGACCTGATTCTGTCACCCAATAATAATAGTAGCAACAACTTATTAATTGCTTGCCATGGGGCACACATATATAGAAAATTTTACCTGCATTACCTCCCACTTATGGAAGCAGTTGCTATTATTACCTATATTTTATGGATGAGGAAACTGAGACAAAGAGGTTTCAATTTGTCCAAAGCCACACATCTAGAAACTGGAGAGCAGGGATTTCCACCCAGTTATTCTGTTACAAAATATTTCCCAATAAATTGTTGCATTCAGCTTACTCTCAATAAGCATTTTCATTCTCTGTTAATTCATTAACAAAGATAAGGGCATCTAAGGTATTCAATAATTTTCCTGTTTTCTTCTGATTAAACAAGGCTACTTTTAGTTATAAGCATAATATTGCATAATGTGCTGTAACCATTACATGATGAATTGTCCAATTTTGGTTTCATAATCTATCATCTATCTATCTATCTATCTATCTATCTATCTAATCTGGCTAATGTTAATTAAAATGTATTTTATAGAGTTGCCTTCACTAAATTTATTTCTTCTCTTCAACTCTGTCCATGACTACTTGTAAAGCAGACAGAGCCCTTGTGAAAGTTGAAGACCTGTCTTCTAGATTCCTTGGGAGACTGAGCAGTGGCAAAGAGCACTTACATGAGAGAGCTCAAGGATGAAGGTGGATATTAGGACCACAAAGTCTGAAATTCCCTAGAGACAATACTGTCCACCTACAAACACTACTCTCTGAGGTGCCCTTGATCAAACCATGAGGGTTGTTGTGTTCTGCTTTTTTAAATGAATATTATTACCATAAAGTCCTCAGGTAAATAATCGGGAAAAGTCATTTGCTTACATTACTCATTTCCTCAAAATAAAAGTGGAATAAATTGAAATGGTAAATTATTTTAATTTTTATTAATATATCAAAAAAGAGACATTAAAAATACCAAGGAAATCTGCCCAAATTTGGTTTGTGAGTCTAAGTGAAGTGAACAAGCTGGCATTTTAGTAAATCATGAGGAATAGACATTGAACAATCAGAGGAAACATTAGCTAAGGTCCAATAAATTTCACAATTTCTTCATTCCGGCACTAAATGGGTATTTTGTCTCTTTGACAATTATGATAAAATTCAGTTGGAACTTAGGAGCTCTAAAAAATATAACACAAAATAACTTTAACTCCATTGTCATATTTGACCTGCCTTGCATCTTCTTATCTTATTCAATAGGTCCAAAGTGTTTATGTATAGATAGGTGTAATACAATGGACAACAGTGTTTGGGTGATAGGTTTACAAAATACCTTAGAAAATTACCTGTTTCAAAACTCACCAATGTGATTATTTTAAAAAGTGAGGATAATATTGCCATACCTGATTATGTGTCACTGAAGAAGGATGTAGATTTTTCCTTGATGGTTTCTTATGCTTACTTTTGTCCTAGCTAAATGTTGGAAGATGCATTTCATGATACCTTAAGTACCATCTTGAATATTTGGTTAACATCATTGTTATATGACTGTGACCTTTTGCATGTTTTAAGTAATTTAAGTTGAATTCATGTTATAGTGCTTTTATTTAATTACAAGAAAGTAGCCGAGATAGAGTTACTAGAAGTGCATTATGGTCTGGGGCAATGTTTCTCAACGTTTTTGTTAAATTGTAATCCCAAAAGAGAGACTTTTTACACATTATTTTTCCATAATCAACACTACTCCCCCATGAAAATTATATCTACCTATAGATATATAGAAATCTATAAATCTCTCTCTCTCTCTAGAGTGATAGAGATAGCTATAGATAGATACATATATACATATGTGTGTTTGTTTGTAGACTGTGTATCTATATTGGCTTTATACATAAAAAGAGTTGGATTTAATTCCATCCCCCTGTATCAATTTTAGCCCCTTCAGGCAAAAAAAAAATATTCGAAACTGAGGAGATCCTGAGGTGTCTCTTAAAAGTTGGTAAGATTTGGTGATAAGAGGGCCAACTGAGGTGGACAAGAGTGAAGAAAATGGACATACATTGCAAGTTGCAGAAACAGTTTGAAGATGATCTTGCATTCAGAGAGGTAGGAAAGGAGATCCCAATTCTATAAGATATGCTCCATATTTCAGTTCCATTTATGCCTAAGTCCATTCAGCTAGGCACGGCACAGGTAACATTCAAGACTAATACTTTAGATACTTCATCCAAATGTATCCTGTAATAAAAGGATTATAATTGCAAAAAATGCAATGGTTTCATCAAAATATCCAAGGAAACTGGAAATGGACAAATATCATAAAGGGTGCCAGAAAAGGTGGCAGTAAATAACAAGACTGCCTTTATATATAAGAAACATTTAAACAATTTAGATGTTTAAAATATAAATCACATGCTTACTTGGCTATTTCTTTATGTCACATATAATCAAAAGTTTGACAGAATAGTAAGAAATATCAGAAGAAAACATGGTGATAAAGGATAAATGAGAACATAGAAATGAATTTTATTTCCTTGCTTTTAGATCTTATAAGAAGCCAAGAAATGCTATGTTAAAGAAAAACTACACACCAGTGACTGAGTTTATTCTCCTGGGATTGACAGATCGAGTTGAGCTGCAACCTGTCCTTTTTGTGGTATTCCTAGCTGTCTATCTTATCACAGTAATTGGCAACATGACCATGATTTTGTTAATCAGAATTGACCCAAAACTTCACGCTCCAATGTACTTCTTCCTCAGTCACCTCTCCTTTGTAGATTTCTGTTACTCCATCACTGTCACTCCTCAGATGCTAGTTAATTTCTTGTCCAAGAGGAAAACCATTTCCTTCACTGGTTGTTTTATACAATTCTATTTTTTTCATTGCCCTGGTGGTTATAGATTATTATATGCTTACAGTAATGGTTTATGACTGCTACATGGCCATCTATAAGCCTTTGTTATATGGGAGCAAAATGTCCAAACGTACCTGCCTTTCCCTAATTGCTGCTCCCTATATTTACGGCTTTGCTAACAGTCTAGTGCAGGTCATCCTGATGCTTCATCTGACCTTCTGTGGACCCAATGAGATCAACCACTTTTATTGTGCAGACCCACCTCTCTTAGTCCTCGCCTGCTCAGACACGTATGTCAAAGAAACTGCCATGTTTGTTGCTGCTGGCTTAAACCTCATTTGTTCTCTCACCATCATCCTCATCTCTTATATTTTCATCTTCACAGCCATCCTGGGCATCTGCTCGGCTGAAGGGAGGCACAAAGCTTTCTCCACCTGTGGGTCCCACCTGATGGCTGTCACCATTTTTTTTGGAACTCTGTTCTGTATGTATTTGAGGCCCCCTTCTAAGACATCTGTAGAACAGGGAAAAATTGTCGCTGTTTTTTATATCTTTCTGAGTCCTATGTTAAATCCTTCGATCTACAGCCTGAGGAACAAAGATGTTAAAAGAGCATTACAGGAAGTTATTTATAAGAAATTGTTAGATAAGGCACACTTTTTTGGACTCAGGTACGTAATATATCTTTATTATCTGACACTTGGATGAGCATCTTATATTGACAAATCGCTGTCATTGAGTAATTTTTGGCTTTCTTAGTTCATATATGGAAGTTGGAGGAATGTGTCTAATGATTTCTAGAGTTTACAGTGCTATATCAATGGAATTTAAAAAAACCAGACACACATATATAGAAATTAAAAGACAAAACCATCAGGTACTGTTATTGTTCTATAAAACCAACAACGAAGAGGTGATTCCACCCTTAGTACTCACGCTTGTGCAAAGTTATGGAAGACAGATTTACCACATCCTATAGCAACATCTTACTTTTGATAGTGCTTAATAATTTCCAAACTATTTTGCAGAAATCTGTCAACCACAGCAGTTGTGTTTTTATTCCTTTATACTGATTACACACCAAGGAAGTCTTTGGGGGTATATCTCAGGTTATCTTTCTAAATAATTTCCAGTACAATGGAATCCCCATAAGGCTTTTGATCATTGGGGTATATCTCAGATTATCTCTCTAAATGACTTCCAGTACAATGGAATCTTCATAAGGCTTTTGAAGGAGATGTCAAAGCCTTCAGAAGATTTCCTTTTTAAGCTTCATGTATCCTCACCAGTATGTGATGCCTCTTCTCAACTCTTTCATCAACATTTCTTTTCCCTTAAAAAATAGATTCCTTTGTGATGTGTTATCTCTCTGTATGTATACATATATGTGTTTATATATTTGATTATATAATAGTTCCATATTTTAATGACAATATCAATTAATCTTGTGAATTTCCTTTTCAGGTCGGTTGCCTTGCATATTTTTAAATTTGGTGCTTACATTTTTTTCTCATTTATTTTAAGAAGTTACATACTTCTTTTTAAATATGTAATATTTCCTCCATTTTTCCTCCATTTTAATTCAAACATATCAAACTTTTTATACTTGTTCTTTGTTTATATTGCTAAAAATTATTTCTTATTATAAAAATGTTCTATATTTTTCCAATATTTTTAAATTTTTGTTTTTTTATGCTTATGTCTTTATTGTTTCTGGAATTGTAACTGGTACAAAGCTAAGTCTAATTTTCTTTTTTTGAGGAAAAAATTTTCCACTTATTGAATAATCCATACTCTTTTCATGACATTTTTAATGCAAACTTTGCCACATATCAAAGTTTGATCATTTTTTTTTTCTGGGTTCTTTATTCTAGGGCCAATTTATCAGTCTGCATCATTACAATCTGTTTTAATATGATGGCTTCATAATAAACCTACTAGTCATATCTGGAAGTTTGGCACACTAGAATATTTTTTGAAAGATCTCTGAGAGAAGTTGACTTTACAGTGAACGGAAATGCCTATATTCTCTTGAGAGTATAGGTCCAGCATTTCTTCATAGGCCCAGGAAACCAGCTCAGCTCTGTTGACCCAGTTGTAGTGGCTAAGAGAATGAAAATAAAACAATGTTATTTACAACCTATATTTAATCCTGAAGTAACCCTCTCTTTTTTATAATCACCTTTGCAAATATTCAGTATATGTTCCTTAACATGCTTTTTTTCCTTTCTTTCTTTTTTTTTTTTTTAATTGACTTTATTTTTTCTTTTTGGTACAGTTCTATGAGTGTCCCACCCCACTTTCTGCTTGCTGTCTTTGTCCATTCACTGGGTGATCTTCTGTGTCTGTTTCTTGCCTTCTTGTCTCATTTTTCTCTTCCAGGTTTCACCAGGATTCGAACCTATGGACCTCCGATGTGGGAGAGAGGCACCCTCTCACTTGCGTCACCTCTGTTCCTGATTTCTGGCCCATCTCACCTTGACTCTCCCCTGCATCTCTCTTTTGTTGTGTCATCATCTTGCTGCATGGCTCACCAATTCACCTTTTTTTTTTTTTTTTTTT
>JAQZBX010030194.1:0-26918 GCA_029593785.1 Cabassous unicinctus | reverse complement strand
GATAACCAGGTAAATTGAGATTTAGAGAACGAGTTGATCCAAGTCATGAATCTGAATCCAGAGAAGACCAGGGAGGGGGGAGGGGCGGGCAGTGCTTGAGGGGGTGTGTCTCCAGGAGCAGGGGTAGGGCCGGGGTGAATCTGGTCCCCCGGCCACCCTCACCTGCCTGCCTTCCCGCCTCCTTGGGACCTTCAGCTGGGCCCCCCTGGTCTCCCCTCCGTCCTCCCCAGCCCTTGGCCAAGCCATGCTGAGTCGGTGCTGGCCCTTCCCCACCCCCACCCCCACCCCCCAGCAGGTGTCAGAAACCCTCCTGGTACCTGGCTCCCCCGGACCCCAGCGAGGCTGCCCGCTCCGCCCTCCTCCTCACTTTGTGTGCCGGGCAGCTCAGCACCACTCGCCAGCAGGAGCTATCCCGAGCTGATGCACGCGCGTGGGTACGTGAATGTGTATACGGGCAGGTGTAAGTACAGAGCCTTTCTTTTCCTTGCTTCGCACATCTCCCCAGCCTCGGGTTCTTGTTCTTTTAGTGATTTCAATGTATCTGTGCTGTTTATAGATCAAATGCTCCTAACAGTACTGGGCATAAATAATAAATAAATAAAACGGAATTCCCTCCCTCTCATCTCCTATTCCTTGGAGCCCTGCCAAGTGACTAAAGCTCATCACGGAAGTGCGTTATGTGGTGGTACGAAGGGCTGGGGACAGTCCTCCAGCCTCCCGCCACCCCCATGCCCCCCACCCCACCCTCCCCCTCCCTCCCTAACAGTTATGAAGCTGCTCCATCCTTTTCCAGGCACGCCCGCGTGAAGCACCGAGGAGTCTCTGACCAGTGAGACGGATGCTCACAGGTACCTCTCGGTCTGGCGTTCTCCTGGCTAAGTGGCCTTTTCGGCTGCCACCGCCCTACAGGGGCTTGGCTCATTTCAGCCTAAGAGATGACTCATGGTGGGAAATGGAGCCACGGGCAGGAGGCCAGGGGACATGTCCTTCCTTTGGTGCAGTGGCTTTTGGAGTAAAGCCTGCCCTGGTCCTGACTCCTCGGCCCCTCGGTCTCCTGGCCCAAGAGGCCAGACACCTGCCCCCAAAGCCGTCCAGGGGCCATTCTAGACAGCATGGCATGCAAAGTGCTGACTCGGGAAGCAGCCCAGAGCTTTCTCCTGCCCTGGTGGACAGAGGCTGCCCAGAGCTCCTGCCTGCAACTGCTGCCTCACTCCAGAGCCTGCTAGAGCCCAGCTCCCCAGTGCCATCCCACCCGGGCCTCCTGACACACTTCAACCCATGCGACTGCGCTCATGGAAGGAGTCCAGGAGAGGAATTCTGGCTGGGAATGGACAATGGGGCTGTGTTTATGAAGGAGGTGGAGGGAAATGCTGGGCTGGAATCTGTGGTTATGTTAATGCGAGACTGGGCTCCCTGCCAAGACATTAAGTGAAATCGAATTCCTGAAACCCGCTTTAATCAGCAGATTTTTAAGGTTAGAATTACTCTCTCCTCTCGAAGGCTTGCCAAGGTTAATTCGAGCCCGAGCATGCAGAATTAATGGACTGGACAGGGGGAATCGGCCTTTTCCCGATTTTTTCTCAAGCTCACAAAAACATCTCTACAAAAGAGAGAGGGCAGCAGGGTAGAGCCCTCCTGGGAAGGGAGCACCCACCAGCGTCAGAGGCGTGAGCTGGGGGTGGCGCACGCACACACACACACACACGCAGAATTGTGCAGATTTGCCGGCTCCAGAACAATGCCAAAGGCTGGCAGCGAGTCTCACTGGCTTAGGAAGGTGCCCCTTCCCCTAAAAGTAAACGTGCTTCAGCCATCTGTGGGTGTCCTGCCTTGAGCCACACCCCGCACCCTCTGCCAGCAGCTCAGGGCGGCACCTCTCCGCTGTCTGAGCCTCCGCCAGAGCACGCAGCCTGGCTGAGCATCAGTTTCCTCACCTACAAGGGAACTACAAGGGAGGCTTAGATAATTCCTGCTATGAAAAGAGGTGTCTGAGGTTTGGCAGAAAGGAGGGCTGGCACTTAGAGGGCGGCGTGACCTTGAGCTCAGCACCTCCCTTCCTTGGGATACAAGGTGCCGCAGTCTGTGCCCTGGTCCTGGCCTGCCCGGAGCCTTCCTCTGGGCACTGCCGTCCAGGCCTGGAAGGTCAGGGTGTTGGAGGACAGAGGTCAGCGGGGGAGTGGGGGGCAGAGGAAATCCAGTCCTGGGTATGAAATGGTGGCCTTCCTGGGTAGAGGACCGCGGCGCGGGGCGGGAGGCACGGGCATTGGAGCCAGACCTGGGTTTGACACACCCCTGCACATCCTAATAGCCCCAATCATCTGGTCTCTTTGACTCTCAATTTCCTCACTAGAGGAGGAGGGGGGATGGTTACTCCAATCTGGCAGATCTGTGGATTAAATGACACTCTGCTGACATGGTGACAAAGCACATATCCCTTTTCCTTAGGAGCATGATGCAGGCAACCTACTCTCAGATGTTTAGAAACAGATAGTTAGGTAAAGATGGAGAGGTGGTGGATGGACAGACAGAACCATGTAACAAACGTGGCAAAATGTTAAAAGCTGGTAAATCTGAGTATCTGGGTAGGGGGTAGTTCTCTGGTTTGGTTTTATATTACTTGTGCAACTGTCCTATAAGTTTGACATTCTTTCAAAATTAAAAAAAAAAAAAAAGACAATATGCCTCAGCTGCTGGTGATAGTAGACCGGCTTCCTCCAGGGATCTGGGGATGACATTCCCCGGGGACACTTGTTCGTCCTGTCCCCTTCCCAGTGATTAAAACTGTGGCCCCTCCACTGCCCAGGAGCCCGGGACGGCTGCTCGGCACCCTCTGCTCAAGCTGCAGCCCCTTTTCTCTCGAGCTTCCTCAAGCAGCCAGGGCTGGGTTTAAAACCATCGGCAGCTGCCCAGGGACTCCAAGAGCCCTGCCAAAATGGAAACGGAAAGGGGAAAGAGCCAGAAATTCCCTCAGGGATGGTGAGCTTTGAAATCCTTCTCCCGCCAGATAACCACAGGGACCCTCTCCTTTGGGTAAAGTCAGTCCTCCTCAAATCTGCTCAGCCGTCCCCCCAACGTTCCCAGCTTCAGCCTTTAACACAAATCCCATCCCCAAAGTCACAAAACCAGATGAGAGACTCCTCACAGCCTCCCAAGGCCACCCCCACTGCGAGAACCACCCCGCCCCAGCTGCCACGTTAGTGCCTTTAACGGCAGGTGCTCTCGCAGCCCGGGCCTTCCCAGGCTGCCCCCCACCACCGCCAGAGCCCCCTCCCCACCCCACAGCTGAGGGGCTATGGCCATTCTGACCCAGCACGGATGTCGCTTCCTCCGGGAAGCCTCGGACAAGCGGCTCCTAACTCAGCCCTCAGCCTCTCTCCTCCCCCAGGACCTGAGGTGGGCAGGGGGCACATGTGTTCCAAGCCGGAGCCTAGAAATGGTTTAATCTGTACGTAATTTACTGACAGAGCTGCCTCCTCCCAAGGAAAGGTTCAGAAGGGCCTACTGGGGGGGCCTTCCCTTACAGGCCAGTGCGCCTCGGCTTCAGGGACCTGCAGGACAGAGAGCTGGGCATCTGGGCTCGGGGACAGCTGCGCTGGACAGACCAGTGAAGGAAGGAGGCTGCTCAGAGAGGGGTGGGAACCTGCCCAAGGTCACAGGAACCTGCCCAAGGTTGCGGTCACCTTGGGTGGCTCCCTCAGAGAGTGCTGAGCTAGAGACTGAGGTCCCTGCCCCATCTGAGCTGGCCTCCTCGCTCCAGGGAACCACGGGCTGCCAGCGGCCAGGGGTCCTCATTCACGTCCCAGGACGAGGGTCAGCCGTCAGGGGACGCTGCTGCCTAAGCTGCCGGGAATCAGCCCCTGTGGCTTCCCCCAGTGACCACCTTCTCGGGGCAGCTCTGATGCCGCAGGTGGACTCGGGGCCTTATTTGGGGTCTGTGTCCTTGGAGCCCAGCACCAGGTAGGTCAGCGGGAAGGATGTTCTGGGGCAGAGATCCCGGGAAGCTGGCCCAGCGTCCTGCGTCCTCCCCCTGCAGCTCTGAAAGGCCGCGCCAATGTGGCCCCCCTTGCGGCCATCTTCTCCTGAGCACCTTTTGAGGGTGGGGCCCTGCTCAAGGTGCGGGGACTCAGTGGGGACAAGATGGGCAGCTCCGGTCCTCAGGGGCGCAAGGTCCCTGGGGATCGGCCCCACCCTCCTCACCTGGTTTTCTTGCCTGGTGTCTGAATCTCAGCACGGAAGCGGGGGTCTGCCCTGCCTCCTGGTGTCCCCTGTACCCCAGCTTCTGAGGCTTTCATCTTCCCACCAAGACCCGGCTCCTTGTGAGCATGACCTCCATGCCCAGGTCGCCATGGCTGGCTCATGCCAGGCACAGAGGAGGGTGCAGTGACCTAGAGCAAGGAGGGCTCGGGACGGGCAGTTCTGGGGGGCTGCTGCTTTGTGGGCAGTGGCTCAGCCTGGACTCGGGCCCCCCCAGGCCTCACAGAGCTGCCGCAGAGAACGCACTCGGAGGAGGCTTATCGGAGGGCAGGGGGGTCTCCCTCTCCGTGGAAATGCTTCTCAAGGAGCTCTGGTTCAAACTCCTGTCTCCCCGATCCCAGCCAGCATGTGGCACCCACCAGCTGTCCTGCAAATGCTGGCTGGCCAGGGGCTGGATGAGGACAGGCTGCCCAGGGGAGACTGGGCTTCTGAGGGTGGGGACCAGGTCCTGCTCATCTCCACATCCTGGGGCAGACTTCAGACCCTCCTTGGGCAGGATCTGGTGGTGAAGGGCAGACCCCTGGCACCGGAGGACAAGGGGGGTCAAGGCTGGTCCCTGGCATGGGCCAGAGGGCCCATGAGCTGAGCTGCTCATGGCCCATCTGGGCAACCGCAGCTGCTCTGCACCACGAGGCGGAGCTCCGAAAAGGCTCTTTCCAAAGCCCATCCCTGTAGGTTCTGAGCAGCTCCCCAGTGAGAGGAGAAATCATGCAAATGGTTCTCACCTGGCCTAGGGACGGGAGGGTGGGAGTGCTGGGTAAGCTTGGTCTCCCCAGACACGAGGCTCCAGCACAGGTAGCGCCTGTGTGCCCAGTGCTGGGTACTTAAGTCTAGCCGTGGCGCGTACATCCCTTAAAACAGAACTGGCCAGGGCCTCTGCAGTTACACCTGCTTCTCCCAGCGCCTTTGCCAACCTCCCCCAGGAAATAAGAGATTGTCGTGCAGCCTCCAGAAAGCCGAGCCTCCCCAAGGGTGAGGGTGGGCGGTGGGCTTTATGCTTCATGAGGAGACGCGGGCACCCCAAGTCAGCTGCGCTCTCTGGGTCCAGTCGGAGGGTGTCTTACCCTTGGCCCTGCATTTCAGCTACCTGGGGGAGGAGGGTCCTGGCAAGATAGAGTGCAATATTTTAAAGTGTGTAATGACATGCAGGCTGCATGTGGTACACATTTCCTGGATGTCTAAAATGGGAAAGAAACAGGTTTTCTGTCGCCTGCAACTATTCGGCAGCTTTAAAATATGACTTGTCGGAATCCAATATGCCGCTAAGCTGCACGGGGCCGGTATTGAATCTTGCAGGCAGAATGGCGAAGTGCTGGGGCCCGCAGCCCCGGGCACCTGTGGGTAATTCAATCCCACCTGTCTCCAGTTCTGCATCTGTGATGCTTACAAGGCTCGGAGCGGCTCTTCCCTCCCCTGCCCTCCCCTCCCCGCCGGGTGGGCACGAGCGGTGGGGCCTGCTCTCACCCTGGCTGCTAACAAGAGAAGTCCCTTGCGTGCGGCCACGTCTTCCATTTTCCATGTCCAAACGCTCACTGGGCTTTCTTTGGTTGGCGTCTCCGAGGCCACCACTGCCTGAGGAGCTGCTCACCATACTGGCTCCAGCTCTCTTTGTCCTCATGAAGGACCCTGCCAGGAGGGAATTCCAGCCCAAACTGGAGAGAGGCCCAAGTCTTGGTCCAGTTCAACAGTGTCAAGGCCAAGGTTTGCAGGACGGTGGCCTCAAAGCCAGTGGGAGGCGACCCCCGGGCATCCCTGTTAGCCCTGTCTGCCCAAGGAGGACACCAGGCCTCAAGGAGGACTTGCTTGGGGCCAGAACTCGAACCCAGACCCCCTGCTCTGTCTTACCCCAAAGCTGCCACCTCCCATTGCAAAGGAAGTTGCCAACGTCGATCTCACCCTGGAGCAGTTTGGGGGGAGAAGTCAGGTATTTTGTTATTCCCATTTTCTCAGCTAGGAAACAGAGGCCCAGGGGAAGGAGGGGAGTGGCTCAGGGTCATGGAGTGGGCGGCGTGCAGGCCACGTGGCCGCCGGTCGGCCTGGCCCAGGGGCCCATCACCACTCCTCTGACCTACCTGAGATTAGGGACCTCGTCTCAGAGAAATGCCCCATGTGCACTCCCACCTGCAGGTTCAGACACCCTGGCCCAGCCCTGCGAGGGGTTGGGTCTTCGTCCTCCCCCAGCGGCAGATGAAAAACATGCTCTTAATCTTCGCTCATTCCCAGGGGTGAGAACCCATTGTAAATAGGGCCTTCTGAAGATGACATTTTTGGGTAAGGTGGGGCCAGCTGAATGAGGGCGGGCCTGAGAAAACAAAATACGTGGAGGAGCCAGAAGCTGGAAGTCAACGGAACCCAGAAGAGAAAGAAGAGGACACCACCGTGTGGCAGGAAAGCCAAGGAATCCAAGGAATGCGACAGGCCAGGAGGGAGCCAGCCTTCTAGACGCCAAAGCCATGGGCCAATAAATTCCTGCTGTTGGGCCATTCCATTGTGTGACATTCCCAGCCGCTGGGAAACCAAGTGTGGCAGTTTGGTATTGTTTATGAATTCCAAAAATAGATATTGGATTGGGTTTGTAAACTGGTCTGTTCCTCTGGGCATACTAGATTGTAACAGATTCAGAGGTTTCACTTTTACTTCATTAAATCATGATTGGGGCTTTCATTTGACCACGTCATTAGGGTGTGCAGGGTTGAGTCCCCACCCTCTTGGTGGGGATAAATCAGACTCTCACACGGAAGTGAACACACAGAGAAGGAGAACACAGAGTTTAGTTTTGGATGCTGGAGCCCCGGGGAGAGAGCCAAGCCATTTGCCTGATAGTTTGCAGCTGAAGAGATCAGAGCCCTGAGTAGCTGAGAAAGCCTGGAAAGAAACGAGCCCTGGGGGGAGAGAGAAGCCTTATGCTAACCTACAGCTGAGAATGGAAGGAGCTGGGACCACGGAGCCTTAGGAGGAAGAGGAAGGCTGAACCCTCGCAGAGACCGGCAGCCGTCTTGCTCCAACGCGTGGCAACAGACTTCGGTGAGGGAAGAAACTTGCTCTTTATGGCCTTGTGACTGTAAGCTTCTACCCCAAATAAAAAGCCAGCAGCGTTCCGGTGCTTTGCATCAGCAGCCCTTTGGCTGACTCACACACCTAGTTGTTGCCCCTTCCTCGGCCCCGTGGCTTACCCAGAGAGCCCCGACCTTCCCCCGTGAGAGCTTCTGGCTGCTTTAAGAGCTCGCCATCCATCCACGCCAGCGGTGGCGTCCCACAGCTGCCCCATGCTCTAGCCCGCTCCGCCAGCCCCTGGCACCCGGGAAGGCCACGTCCGTATCAATATCCACAGCGGGTTAATGCTTGTTTGGGGGAACACTCTGCTTCTGTATCTTGGAGCCGTTCCATGTGTGTGTGGCAGTTCACCGCCAAGGAACCAGCCAGGCGAGGGAGCGCTGTGCCCACACAGGGGTCCCACTCCCCGGCCCCACGTCCAAGGAGGGCCCCCGGGACCAGGCAGATGGCCCTTCCTTCAGGGCACGGGGCTACAGGGCTCGGAATTCTACAAGGGAGAGACCCCCCCACCCCCGCTGCTGCAAGGGGAGCCCGGCGCTCTCTGCAGCCCCTCCTCATCCCAGAGCTTGCCCAGGGCAGGAAGGAAGGAGGTGAGGGCCTGGGCTTGGGGCTGCAGCTCCCTCTTTGGGTGGCTAATTTTACGAGTCAACTTGGCCAGGTTATGGCGTCGTTATTTGGTCAAACACTGGCCGAGCTGTTGGTGTGCAGATATTTGTAGCTGGGATTGGCATCTCGGATCTGCCGACTCTGAGTAAAGGCGCTTGTCTTTGAGAATGTGGGTGGGCCTCAATCCATCAGGTGGGGACCTTAAAAGCCGGGACCGAGGGTGTCACAAATCAGAAGGAATTCTGCCTCAAGGCCATGGCCTCCCCTCGGCTACCCACTCAGGCTTAAGGCCTCGACATCCCTCCTGGGATTTCCAGCCTCCAGCCTGCCAAGTGGAAGTCAGACTTGCCAGCCCCGACAGCTGCCTGAGCCGATTCTCACCTACAGATCTTCACGTCTGACTCACGGCTCCTGCTCTACTCACACTGGGGGCCGGTGCCAGGGGACAAGGAAGGGAAGGGCTCCCGTGTTGCCACCCGTCCACCTTCCTGGAGGGCTCGTGACAATCGTGGGGCATTTATTGTGAGCTGCTTCAGCGCCTGGGCTCCTGGTCAGACGGAGCTGGGTGTACACCTGAGCTTGTTACCTTCACAACCCTGGGCAAACAGTTTGGCTTCTCTGAACTGACATATCCACGTCTGTGGCAGCGGCAGAACAGCTTCTGTCTCCCACGGCTGTGGACACCTGTCAGCGCCCCACCTGGCCTGTGATGGAGACAGGGTCCCCCAGACCCAGCACATGCATCCCCACGTTGGCTCCAGGAGATGCCGGTCCCTGCCACCCAAGCACTGCATTCAGTTGGGGAGGCTGCAGGGACCCAGGAGACCACGCAGGTGGACAAGGGGACGCAGGGTCAGGGCTGGAGGGCCTGGGCTATCTCCCAGGTGAAGTTCAAGTCCTACTTATTCGGCCGAGAACTGAGAACTGGGGTGGGCCAGGGGCTGCCCTGTGTCACCACGAGCCCCTGGTGGTAGAATCCAGGTCTCTAACCCTCAGACCAAGACAGGTATTCAGTGGGAGCTCAGGGAGGGCAGGAATTGGAGAGGGAGCTGCTGGAGAGACCGGAGCCTTGACGTGGGGGTGTTTACACTGCAGGCTGGAAAAGGGGCCCGGTGGTGGTAAGGTTGGGGGCCAAGGTTGGGGACGCCTGATACCCGTGGAGATGGTGGGATGCAGGCTGGCCCTGGGGCCTGCAGGGAAGGCACCACGTGGCAACGGTGTGCAGGGCTTGGAGTCTCCCCCCACCAATAGCCCCCCACTCACTCAGCGCCTTCAGGTTGACCCCTGATGGCTTGATCTCCCCTGGCCTTGCTCCACCCCTTCCCCAGCCACATTCAGTAGCCAGCACATCCTTATCAAGTGCCTCTCTCGTAGATCAGGGGGTCTCAACCAGGGGTGATCCCCCAGGGGACACTGGCAATGCCTGGAGACATTTTTGGGGGGCATTGCTGGTGGGGGGCTTACTAGCATCTAGTGGGTTGGGGCTAGGGACGCTGCTACACATTCTACACTGCACAGGCCAACACCCCCTCCTCAAAGAACTCTGTGACCCTAAAGGTCCGTCACACTGCGATTTGGAAACCCTGCTGGAGGGGACGGGAGAGCCTCCTTCACAGGCAGGAGCTCGGCAAATCCTCAGCGGTGTGGACCCTACAGGGCAAAAGAGGGAAAATCCACAGAAGGCCCTGCCCACACGCCGCTTTGGAAGGCACGAGGAAGGGCAGGGCCGTGCACACAGTTCCCGAGAAGCCCGGAGAAGCACCCGCCACAGGCCCGGGAGGGACCTCAGGAGTTTCGGAGGCCAGCCCGGGACTGAGGGATCTTTTCTCAACACCCCAAAGGTGGCGGCCGAGGGGACGTGGCCCCGGGCGGCCCCTTCGTGGGACAGGCTTCTTGACGGCCTGCAGAGACGCCCCCTAGAGGAGGGTGGGACCAGTGCGCGGTCAGCTCCCGGCTCCACCGTCACACCCCGTAGTGCAGGCTGCGGTCAGCCAGGCCCCAGGCGGCGAGGCGGGTGCCCGTCCTGCGCTGCCAGCCCCTCCCCACGAGTGGGATTCCCCGCACCCATGGGGGCCGAGCCCAGACCGATTCTCCCCCTTTCTGAGCCTCTGTCGGGCAGAGCAGCTTTTGTGATCAAATATTGTTATATTTACCTAAGGATCTGTTAGGAAGCAATTTTTGAGGTGATGAATATTTAATGGGATATTTAAATATTTAATGGGAACTTTTTCAAACCTGACTTAATAATCCCAGCCATAGGGAGAGGAAAATGGGCGGACTTTTAGCATTTTCACTTCCTCTGGTCCTCTCAACGTTTCCGACGCTTTTCTTTCTTTCTTTCTTTCTTTCTTTTTTTTCACCGCAGAGTTTTAATTATACTCAATATTCCGGAGAGATTTTCTTTTCTCATTAAAACTTAACTCTTGCCGACAGCAAGGTGAGTGGGCGGCTGGAAGATGCATCGAGTTGGAAAATGTTTGGAGCTGAAAGAGACTGCTGAGCCCGTCTCCCGACTTGCCCGCTGCCTCGGTTTTCCAGATGAGGAGAGGAGGGCCTGGGACGGCCACGGGAGCCCAGGGGAGCCCAGGGGAGCCCAGGGCCCGGGGTGCCAGGGGAGCCCAGGTTGGGGAAGCCGTGCTTGCTCACATCGAGCCCAGGCCTTGCCCTGCTCTGGTCCCGTCCTTCCACCCCTGGGAACAGCCGCAAACGGAAGCGACCTCAGCCCTCTCCCAAGGCAACAGCCTGTAGCTGACTGGTGGGCCTTGCGGTGAGACGTGAGAAAGCCACCGAGGTCCAGACTCTTCTAACGTGCCAGCCGGCTGTGGCTGAAGGTCAAGCGCCTGCGGAAGGCCAGCTCCTCGCCCCGCTCTGCACGCACCCACCCCTCTGGCTGCTCCTGCCAGCGCAGGGGCCAATTCTATTCCTCCACCATGTGAGGGGTCAGTGGACAAGCCCCCTCCACTCCTGGCTGGGCCTCCCCCAGGTCCAGGCCCCTCGGGCAGTCCGCTCTGGCTGGGACACGCGCACTCTCAGGCCACGCCCGCACGGGCCTCACTGCACCCCGTTGGCAGTGGGTACCACTCCGCTGATGATCCCTGCAGGCTCGCCCCTCCCCACCAACCCTGCCACTGTCCTTGTCTCTTGTCACACGAGCCCTACCTCTCCCCTTCGGCAGCCAGGCTTCTCCTCCAGCCTGCCTTTTTGGATCATTCCAGAAGGCTCTGGCTCTCTGGACCTTCCACTTTGGAGACCCATCTCTTTCCCCTCCACCCTGAGTTCGCTCATTGGTCTCACTCACCACCACTTTGCCCCCTGCCCCGTCTGCCCCAGGCACGTGCAGCTGGCCGCTTGGCTCCCCCGGTGAGTGCAGGCCACCCCTTCCCCACCTGGCCAAGACCACCCCTTCCCCATCTGGCCGAGACGGTGCCTTCCTGAAAAGCAGCCCTTCCCACGGCCCTGATGCAGCTGTGATCAATCCTTCCTCCGTGTGATGGAGGAAACAAAAACAGGCTTTTACTGTGGCAGGTACTCAGCATCATGAGCTCTTTCAAGCCTCCTCCCTGCTAGACTGCAAACAGCACAAGGGTAGGGACGTGTCACTCGTTGCTGAATTCTCTGGGCCTGGAGTGGTTTCTGGCATACAATCGGCACTCAATTGTTTGTTGAATGAATCCCTGAGCATACCATATACTTTGAGGCCTATGTGTATTTGTTTTTCCTTCTTGGAGGATGGGGAAGCCCTGTTTCCTCCTTCAGTGTGCTGCTCCAACACCAGGCTCTTCTCCTGCCTGGGCTCCCACTCTCCCAGGGAGAAGTTGAGGCTCCTTCCTGGGGGCTCCTCCTTCCTCTGCCCACCCCCCCACCCCAGCAGGGCCACGGTCACGCTGCACCTGCAGGCTCTGCATCTCCGCCGTCTCCCCCCAGAGGCTAGGAGCCTCTCAGTGGCAGCCACCAGGCCCTCCCTGGGATATCTGCCCACAGCCCCGCCCAGGGCCTGGGAAGGAGGGGGGCGGCCAGCAGACGCCGGGCAGGGCAAAGCGCATCACGGAAAATGGACCCTGGTCCAGCTGGCCTTGCCCCCTGTGTGTCCCGAGACCCTCTCTGGGGCCTCCCAGGCTGGGGCCAGCACCGTCATGTTGCCATCCACAAGCTCCTGTGGCCTGAGGAGCATCTGCACACCCCAAGCTTGTGCACCCATGTGCTGGGGCCAGGGCAGGCCTTGAAAAATACTCGGGCTAAGGGTGTACCTGGCTGGGGGTGCTCGGACCAGCCCTGAGCCCACGCTCTGGAGGAGGGACCCTGCAGAGGGAGAGCTGACATCTTAAAGATGGTAGCTCTTTTAGTAAGGGCTCTTTAAATATTTAGAAAAACAGTGGAAGAAGCCAACTCAGCAAGGACTGATAGCTTTAATCTCACGGAGCACCAGGCGGGTTTCCTCCCAGCAAGGGAATCCGGCTGTTCCGTGCCCACCCCCCTCCCGCAAACTCTTGCAGCCGCCTCGCAGGAGAAGTGAAGGGGGCTGGGCTGGGCTGGATCCCTGGGCGCTGGCCACGTGTGAGGCCCAGCGAGACCCTGCTAACTCAGGGACCCCCCCGCCCCGGCACAGACAGCCCTGAGACCCTGAACAGGACGCTGGAGGTGGCAAGTGGAGAAGAGGACGCAAGGCCTGGAGGGGCGGGGCGGTTTGCCTACGTGGGCCCCTCTGCCTGGAACCCTGTTCTCCCTCCTTCCCCACCTCCCACATCTTCACAACCCAGCTCTGGCATCGGCCCATCCAGAAAGCCCACTCTGCCGCCCCCACCCCAGCCCCTGCCCTGGCTCCCCTCCACCCCGACACTAACCATTGTACACTGTCATTATCTCTTTACTGGTCCATCCCCTGGCCCCTCGAGGCTGCAGGGAGGCAGGCCTGTGTTCCCACAGCTCTAGCAGGGCCGCGTGGCCAAGCAGGAGCTCGATAGATGCTACAGCGCCCAGAAAACGCTGCTGGGGATGCCCAGGGCTGGGTGGGTCCCCATGCTACCTGGTGTCTTCCCGCAGGGCCACCGCCGTCTCTGAGATGCTGGTGAGGCCCCATCAGGCGGCGTCCGCGAATGTGCCAGCGGTTTTAGGCTGATGGTGTTCCATACCCCCTGCTGGGGCAGAGGACACAGCGGGGACCCGCCCAGACCGATTGTGGCGCCCACTCTCCATGTGGCAAGCGGGCCTCCAGCAGAGGCCCCGACACGTGACTGTGAACTGTGTCGGCGACAGGCAGCAAGTGAGGGGCTCTCTGGGGGGCTCTCCCGGGGGCTCTGACCTGCCTGTGGCGGAGCTGAAGTTCTGAGGAAATGAGGCCAGGAAGTCAGGGAAGAGTGTCCAGGGCAGAGGGAACCCAGGGTGGGTGGCAGGGGAGGGACAAGGGTAGCCAAGACCAAGAACTGGAAGGAGACCCTCATGGCTGGGCCTTGAGGGTGGAAGGACAATGTGGTGCCTGGGAAGGCTGGGGTGGGGGCAGCACAAGGCAGGCAGCCTCCCTCTCCACCCGGAGCCCCTCATAATCAAAGCCCCAAGACCAAATTCCTCAGCGTGGGCCTCAGGCGCGGTGTGATCTGGCGGCCGCCCCCTCCCAGCTCCTCCGGGGCTGGGGTCCTCCTGGCTTGCTGGGTGCTCCAGCTGCCCTGGCCCCAGCAGGCTCTCCTCCACGTGCTGCTCCCTTCTACGTCAGGGCCTCCACCCATGCTCTTCTCTCCTTCCGGAACACTCTTTCCAGCTCCCCCAGCCCACCCCTTCTGCTTCATCACACCTACTCCTCCCCAGGCTTTCCTAGAGCTCAGCCCACATGCTCCCTCCTCAGTCAAGCCTCCTCTGAGCCCCCGAGGAGGTTGGTTAGCGCCGCGGTCATGCCACGCTCCCCCAAGCCCCTGCACGTCCTCACTTATCAGCCCTGCAGTTGGACAGTGACGGTTGTCTTCACACTAACGTCAGCTCCCCGGGGACAGGGACCATGCTTACCTTATTCCTTGCAGGTCCCTAAAGAGTGGGCATACAGTCAGTGCTCCATAAATATTTCTAGAATAAATAAAAAGTGCCTCGTGGGCATTACCTCACCGAGTCTTAACAACCCCCTAACGAGGCAGGTGCTGTTAGCATCCACATCTCACAAGGCTCTGAGAGGTGGGAAACCTCGGCCACGCCGCAGACGGTGAGTGTGGAGGTAGGAGGGGAAGGCGGACTGGCTAACTCCAAAACCCGAATCCTCCACCAGGGTACTGTTTTGAACCCAGGACCTCGTACATGGGAAGCGGGCGCTCAACCACTGAGCTACTTCTGCTCCCCGGTCCTATTCTGACATTGGAATGTGGTCTGCTTCTGGGTCAATCTGTTTCTCCTGGAGCGCCGGCCACCACCGCCCTGAGCACAGCCCCCTTCGGTAGACAAACCTGCCCCCCCACCCCCCGCACAGGCTGCCTGCTCATCTATGCATATTTCTTTATTAAAAAGGAGACACTTTAATCTCAGTCTAATTTTGACGTTAGGGAAGCTCTGTCCCCAGGCTGCCTACAGAGAAAACTCTGAGGAAGCAGGCGTCTACTTGTGATTCAGGCCGTCGCCCCGATCTGTCAACACGTTTGTCTCCTGTATCTGCCATCTCTTATTTATAATCCTGCTCAGATTAATGAATGACAGTAGTTCTCATCACAGGAAATTTGATTAATCAATTTAAGTGCTTAATCATCACAGCCTTGTTGAGAGCTGAACATAAGGGATCTCGCTTTGATGTAGATGAATTTCAGAAAGAAATGGGAGAGTAAAAGAATCAGCACTTCTCCATGGAAACACAAGGGACAAGGAGCTGTGCTTGTGAAGTCCAGGGGTTCCCCTGAAGCCAGAGGTAGAGGGCTCTTGAGAGAGGGCTGGTGGATGACTTGGGCATGGAGCAGGCCTCGGAAACTTCTGGAATCGAGTGCCGGGCGTCCCCCAGGCCCTGATTCTGTGCAAAGCCTGGGCTGACGCTTTGGCCAGGGCCATGGGAGTAGGCAGGCAGCGCAGGCAGGGCCCACCTTCACCAAGAGCAGGGGGATGGGGTCCCCATCAGGAGCCCCTGATGACCCGGAGGTGTCCTCCCAGAACACCGTAGGACCCGGGGGCGGGGGTGGGCTTCGCTGCTCTTCACGCCCCATGAGCGAGCAAGGCAAACAAGGGGACGGATTGGTTTCCATACTGGTCACTCCCTTGGCCAAGCTCTTCCCGCCTTTAGGCCTTTGCTCGAGGTGTTGACCCACCTGCAATGCTGACCTTCCTCTTGGCCAATCTAAACTCTGCCATTTTTGGAAACTCAGCTCATGACGCTCTTCCAGGACGCTGTCTTTAACTGCTCCCCTCCCTTCCCCAAGCTCCGATGGCTCACGGTCCCAGCCGCCCCCCAGCCATGGGCACTGCAGGACAGCCTGGGCACTGGGCTCCCGCTGCTTCACATCCTTACAGTTAGCTCCTCAACCCTAGAAAGGGCTCTTTGTGGGCTAAGGTTGGCCCTGACATTGCTCTTTACCCCTCAAGGAATGGCTGAGCATGGGGCAGTGCATACAGCTGGCCGTTGATGTAAGGACAGCAGCTTATACACTCTCAAGCCAGTAAGATATGGGTATTCATTGGCAGTTTTCTTAATAGAGAGTCAAGGATACACACCCTTGGGAAATGGTTTGAACACATTGAGTATTACAATTTGTTTTTATTTTTGGAATGTCAACAAAACCTATTGTTTTGAATCCCAAACAACGGAAATATAAAACTCAACCACCACCACAACAAATCTTGGCTGGTAGAGAAACTCAGTAGCTAAAAGAAGATGGGCATTAAGAGGGGTGGGCTGGGGTCTCACTGGGAGAGTTTATTACGTTCATCCAAAGGGGACAGAACCACAAAACTGAGACAGGAATCAGATTCCCAAAACCACTGGGAGGGTCAAAGGAGAGGATGACACTAGCACTAACCGAATGTTCACGGAGCATCTGCCTACTGCGTTACTGCCTACTTTAATCACCAAATAGCCCCACGAAGCACCTATAATCATCGCCATTTTACACTGAGGACACTAAGGTGCAGAGAGGTGATGGCACCTGCCTCCCAAGCTAGGGAGAGTGGAGACGAGAGGAGGCTCCAGTCAGACGGGATTTGCCTCTCTGTCCTTCCCTTGGCTCCTGAGCTCCAAAAGGGTGACACCAGACAGCCCTCTGTGCCCCGGGTCCTGGGATCCTGGGTCCAGCACCTTCGTCTGCTGCTCTCCTGAAGGAAAGTAAATCTCTACCACTGAACAGTAAAAAGAGTACGCCTCCTGCTGTTTGTGATAGCTGCTATATAGAGAAAGCCTAATTTTGGAACCAGATTATTAAAACATATACCCGATCTGAAGAGCACAATCAATCAAACGTCCGAGAGGCAGATATGCCCTGGTGCTCTGGGCCTTCCTGCCAACATGTGGATCCTTCCCGGGCTGCAGTCTGGCCTGCAGGGGCGCTGCCCTGCAGGGGCGCTGCCCTGGCACTGCCCCCTGGGACTTTGCCATCAGTTTCTCCAGTGAGCACAGAAAGGAGGAGGCCAGGGCTCCTGCTTCCTTGCTAGAGTGCAGAGAAGGAGGATTGCAGCTGCAACCCAGTGTTGTAAGGGGGATGTGGTGGACTCCCAGACCCATGAACTGAAAACATCTCACCTGGCAGGTCACGAGCAGAGGGAGCCTCCAACCTGCCATTGCGAGCCCCTGCTCTCATCTGTGAAATGGCAACACTGACACCTTCTGCATGGACTGGTGTGCAGGACACATGCCAGGATGTGCTGAAGTCTGGTGCCAGGTGCCCACTGAGTGTCGATCTGCTTTCCTTGGAGCTGTCTTGATGCCTCCACAAAGCCTCAAGAATTCTAGAGATGATTCCATGAAGGGACCTCAGAGTTCCTTCAGGCTTCCTTATTTTACAAATGCCAAGAGACATAGAGACTCGACCATGTTCACATTCAGAATGTGCATGGGTCAGGTTCTCTGCCTTGTAAAGCCCCAAATATCCAGCCTTTGCCCCTGCCCCCTGGAGGTCTCCCTACATAAGCTCTATAATCATCATGTGGGCAGTTCTAGCTAAAAACTAGACCAAGATGGAAAATACTGGAGTAGGAAACTTCAGAGGTCGGTGCTTTCACTAAAACAACCATTAAGATGAGGAAAAACAATCAGAACAACTATTTCAGGTCTCTGGAACCTGCTCTGATACTTTCAGCAACCAGGAGAGTGCTTAATGAAGGGAGAATCTTTGGTGAAGGCAGGACTTCAACAGTTAAGGAAATTTCTGTCAGGTCACAGGCTGGTCACAGAGATAATGGAACAGAAATCTCAGAGACCACACAAAACAAGGAATATAGACTTGGAAAAAATAGGCTGGAATGGAATACAAGTGGATGACTGCACACGTCAACAGTCAACAAAAGCAATCCCTGAGGAGGAGAAGAATCTTATTTCTAGAGTTATCATATTGTAATACTCAATATATCCTGTTATCAAAAAATTACAAAGTATCCAAATAAACTAGAAAATATGGCTCATTCACAGGAAAAATTAATTTGACAGAAACTATCCATGAAGACGCCCAGACATTATAATTACTTGTTAAAGACATTAAGTCAACTGTCTTATATATGTTCAATGAGCTAAAGGAAACCATGGACAAAGAACTAAAGAAAGTTAAGAGATTGATATAGGAAAAATAAGGCGACGCAATGACCTATTAAGAGTGTTGGAAGGAAAAAAAACCTTCACTCAAGAATTTTATGTCCAGCAAAACTATCTCAGATAAGCAAAAGCTATGGAAGATAATTCCTAGTATACTTGCCTTACAAGGATGCTAAAGGAAGTCCTTCAGGCTGAAATGGAATGATATTAGACAGTAACTCGAAGCCAGAAGAAGAAATAAAGAACGGTGATAAAGTTAACTACATAGGTAAATACAAAAGTCAGCATTATTGTACTTTTGGTTTGTAGCTCTTCTTTTTCCCTATATTATTTAAAAGGTAAATGTGTGAAATAATAACTATAAATCTATGCTAATGAGCACACAATGTATAAAGATGAAATCTGTGACAACAGCAATGTAAAAGGGGAGGAATGGAGATGTATAGGAGCAGAGTGTTTGTATACTATTGAAACTAGGTTAGTATTATTCAGACTGGGCTGTTGTTAGTTTAAGATGTTCATTGTAATTCCCAAGGTAACAAAATGGAATCCCACAAAAAATCAACAAAATACAAAAGTGGGCAGTAACGGAGGAATTGAGGAACAAAAAAAAATCAACAAAGCACATACAGAGAGCAAATAGGGAAATTGTAGAAGTCAGTCCTTCCTTATCAGCAGTTACTTTAAATGTAAATGAATTAAGCTGTCCAATTAAAAAGCAGAGATTGACAAAATGGATTAAAAAATAATCCACCTATATTATGCCTACAAGAGACTCACTTTAGACATAAATACATAAAGGGTTGAAAGCGAAAGGATGGAAAAAGACATACCACGCGAAAGATAAGCAAAAGAGGGTTAAGGTGGCTATATTATTATCAGACAAAAGTAGATTTTAAGTAAAAAATGTTTACAAGAGACAAGGAAGGACATTATATATTGATAAAAGATTCATGTCATCAAGAAGATATAACAATTATAAATATATATACACCTAACAATGAGCCCCAAAATATATGAAACGAAAATTGACAGAATTTAAGGGAGAAATAACAGTACTGCAATAATAGTTGGAGACTTCTATATGCCACTTTCAATAATGGATAGAACAACCAAACAGAAGATGAATAAAAATTTTAAAAAAGCAGAGGACATGGACAACACTATAAACTAGTCAGACCTAACAGACATACAGAGAACATTCCACCCAGTAAAGCAGAATACACATTCTTCTCAAGTGCACATGGAACATTCTCTAGGACAGACCACAAAACGACTCTTAACAAATTTTAAAAGACTGAAATTTTCAGTGTATCTCTCCTGACCATGATGGAATGAAACTAGAAATTAATAACAGAAGGAAAACTGGAAAACTCACAGATTTATGGAAATTAAACAGCATACTCTTAAACAGCAAATGGGTCAAAGACGAAATCATGAAGGAAATCAGAAAATACCACGAGATGAAAGAAAACAAAAACACAGCTTACAAAAACTGGTGGGGTGCAGCAAAAGTAGGCCTTAGTGGGAAATTTAGAGTTATAAATGCCTACATTAAAAAAGAAAGATCTTAAAGCCATAACCTGGCTGGACACCTTGAGAAACTAGGAAAAGAAGAGCAAACTACAACTAAAGCGAGCAGCCCCAAGGTAATAATAAAGATTAGAGAAGAGATAAATGCAATAGAGAATAAAAAAACAATAGAGAAAAGTAAAAAACTAGAAGTTGGTTCTTTGAAAGGGTCAACAAAAGCAGCCACATTAATAAAATGAAGGAAAAAACACCACACGATCATCTCGATGCAGAAAAAGTATCTGACAAAGTCCAATGCCCTCTCATGATTAAAACACTCAATAAACTAGTAATAGAAACAAACTTCCTCAACATGATAAAGGCCATATATGAAAAACCCGCAGCTAACATCATACACAATGTCAAAAGACTGAAAGCTTTCCCGCTGAGATCAGGAATAAGGCGAGATGCATGCTTTCACTGCTTCTGTTCAGCATAGTGCTGGAAGTTCTAACCAGAGCAGTTAGGCAAGAAAAAGAAATAAAAGGCATCCAAATTGGAAAGGAAGAAGCAAAACTATCTCTATGATTTGTGTTTGTGTTTTACCAAACCAAAACACTACTGGCCTGAAAGGTAACTCGTCTGTGGGGCCTGAACTCAGGAGCCGGGTATGGCACAGGCATCTTCAGAGGGGTTTGCAGCCCACTTGGCACCACGCCACAAAGCCTGGAGCCCAGGACGCAGCTTGCAGAGTCCAGGGAGAGACGCCCTCACTCCAGTCCTGCATCAGGATGGGTGGGGAGAGCAGGGGGCACTGGTATTAGCTGCAGTGGGGGGAGGGGGCACATGGCAAAGTCAAATTGTCCCTGGGATTAGGCGTCGGATACCAGGAGATGCGATTGTGTGCATTATTCACTTAGCTTCAAAAAGCTGTGGTGCAGGTAGGATTCCACCGGCAGAATCAGTGTACCAAGGATGCCCCACTGTGTCTGCCTGCATACAGGCAGGGTGCCTACGGGGAGGCAGGGCCAGACCCAGGGCTGCAGAGGGCCTGGAGGCCGACCTCCATCCTGGAAGGTGGAGGCTCTGGGTCCTGCTATGTCCAGCCACTGCACTGAGTGCTTCCTGAGATGGTCCCATTTGACACTTACAGAAACCTTGAGGTAGGCTCTGTATCTTACAGATGAGGAAACTGGGCAGAGGGTTAAATACATCAAACCCTGTTCAATGACAGTAGGTCCTGGATTCAAATTCAGGCTTTCCTGGCTACAAAGCCCAGGGTCTTCCTGCTCCACCAGCTAGCTGCCTGACCTTTGAGGTCCCTTCGAATACTAAAAAATAGGATTCAGGGTGGCCACCCTGTGCCAAAAGCCTCTGGGTCTCTGCTCCTTGTACCCTGCCCTCTGGGGGCTTCGGAGGTTCAGTGAGAGCCTCCCAGGTCTCTCTGATCACTCATTGCTTCTGCTTCATTCTAGAAGGATCCAAAAGATCCAAAGAAAGCTCTAGCTGGCATCTCCCTGGAACAAAGTCCTTCTCCATCATGATTCCGTCATCCAAACACGCCCTTCGGACAGTTTCTCGCTGCCATCCAGGACACATGGCCTCTGCCCCCCTGCCTGGGGATGGCGGGCCCCCAGGGACCACAGCCCCGCTGAGATCTGCACCCTCTGCCCTCGTGCGCTGGGCTCTGACATGCGCCCCAGCGTCCAGGCTCCTTTCTACCTCATCCTGTCTCTGGAGGGTGCTGCCCGGGGTTCCCCCAACTCCTCCTCCCTCCGATTTCAGCTCTCATGTCCCTCCCTCAGCAAGGCCCTTTCTGTTACTCTCAGCTGTGCCACCGTTTTACTTCATTTGTACCTCCTAACCCCATTTCAGAATACTATGATTTTATTTAAAATTTTCCAAAATTTACAACCAATCTATACCCTCCAAGCAACAGCTCTCTCTTCCTTCCTCCCCCAGTCCCTGGTAACTGTAGTCTTACTTCCTGTCTCTACGAATTTGCAGTTTTCAGATATTTCATACGAGGTCATGCAATGTTTGTCCCTACGAGCCTTGCGTATTTAACTGAGCATCATGTTTTCAAGGCTCTTCACATTGCAGCATGCCTCGGAACTGCATTCCTTATGGCAGAATGATGCTCCACTGCCGCTGGTTCCAATAAAGTAAACCGCGTTTTGTGTGTCCATTCAGCCACTGATGGACACTCAGCTTGTTTCCACCCTTTGGCTATTGTGAATAATGCTGCCAGGAACATTGGCATCCAAGTATCTGCTTGGGTCCTTTGCTTTCCATTCTTAGGGTGTATAACTAGGAGTGCAATTGCTGGAGCATATGTTGATTCTATACTTAAGTTTTCAAGGAACTGCCATCAGCTTTCCACATGTTTCCCATTTTGAACGTATGAAGTTTCTAATTTCTCCACATCCTCACCAGCACTGGTTATTTTCTGTCTTAAAAATGAGAGCCAGAGATTATTTATTTTGGACCTGTTTGTTTAACTTTCCCTCGAAAGCTTGTGTTCCCAGCTGTGTCCCTGCTACCTTGGACAGCGCCGCACGAGCAGGCGCTCGGTAAGCACTTGCTGAATGAATGAATGACGCCCGCTGGCCCCAGAACGTGCATCCTCCGGGCGTGTGGAGCCCCATTCAGGGCCCTGAAGTCAGCTCCAGGTCGCGCCCTCTCTTTAGAGCCAGCGGAAGAGGCATCCCAGGGAAGGCTGCGTTTCTTTGCCCCCAAAGTGAGCGGTTCCCTGGCACGGGTGGGCCTCCATCCAGAGGCGGCAGGGCCAGAGGCTGTGGGCTGGAGGGGCCTCTGCGGGGCCTCTTTCCCTGCTTGGCCCTCCCTGGCCGAGCCTGCTCTGCGCCCCAGAGGTGGCCGCGCTTTGGGGACATCCCTGCTGGAAGCAGACTCTGCACGCAGGTCAGAGCCCACCCCGCCGCCCTGCACTCAGGCCCCCAGCCTCATCTCCGTCCTCCCCCTGGCCCAGTCTCCCTGCTTCTCTACAGCCCACCCCTGGATGTCAGGACCTTAGCTCCTGGCAGTGTTCTTCATTCCATCTCCTTGTCCCCTACGGGAACCCCAGCCCCAAGGCCTCCTCGACTGAGGATAAGGATTGAAAGTTAATAAGAAACAGCATGGAAGGGCAGCAGAGCTTCCCTGGAGTCCCCTTAGCCCTTTACGATGCCACAGGCTGTGGGCAGAGGGGGCCAAACCCTGGAATTAGCTCTAATCTGCTCCAAGTGCCTAGATATGCAGGGGCAGAGAGGTAGGGATAAAGGGCCCTGCCTGGAGGGAGCCCCCTGCCCTTCTCACTCCCCACTCCCACCCCAGGTTCTCTCGCAGGCCCGTTATCTGCAGAGAGGGGGAAGGGAGGCTGACAGCCTGCCTCGCTTGGCGAGAAGTGTTTACAGAACAGCTCTCCCCAGCCCACGGGACAGAACTTCAGAACTTCTCAAGGACTCGCTGCTGGAACCCTAGAATTCCTCCAGGGGCCCCAGGAGGGGCTCGTAAACCACTCAACACTGGAAATCAGCCAGGAAGCCAGTGCTTCATCTGGTGCTGCGGGAAGAGCCCGCAGAGCTCTCCGGGTGCTTCCAGCTTCAAGCATCCTCTTTCCTGTTGGCATCTCCTCTCTCTGCCTGGACCTCTTCTGCCTCCAAGCCGCCTTGGAGAGACCCCCAGCAGCTCGAACCTGGGGGAGTGGGAGGGGCGTTTCTCCAATCAGTATTCAGGCCAGGCTGGGACTTCGGTCTCCAGGAAGCTGAGTGGGCTAAGAAAGGCCAGAGCCTCCCTCTCCTGCTTGCAAACGGGGCTGGCTCTGCCGCAGGCACGGGTGGGACACGGGGGGCTTCCGGCTTCCTCCTCTCTCCCAAGATGCTTCTTCTCACTGCAGCATCCGCACAACCAGGACCCTGGGCCAAAGCTCTGGGGCCAGCATCTTCCGGACCCACCAGAGGCCAAGGGAGCAGGCGGCAGGAGGCAGCCCCTGAGCCGGGTTGCCAGGGAGGGGCTTCTGCTTGGCCTTCCCCACTCCAGATGACAGATCCGAGGGCTCAGACCCCTCTGGGGAGGCTGGGGCAGCGGGCGGAGTCCATGGCTTCTTGGTTTCCTCCCAGCGATCATGACTCAACTCTTGGGAAAGCACAAGGCTCTGAAACCCGAATGGCAGCAGGGCCAGAGCCCAGCCTGGAGCCCAGGGAAGGGGTTCTAGGTGGAGAGGTACTGGGGTCCCCACTTGGAATTCTGGAGCTTGGGATTTCTGGGCCTTGAATGTTGCCATCCTGGCCTGGGACAGAGAAGCAATGGAGGAGGTTTAGGACCTGGTCTTGCCACTGGACTGTGAGCTCCTGGGGGCAGCAGGCAGCTATCAGACCCATTTTAGAACAGCCAGTGCCTCGGGCAGGTCCCAGCACAGAGGGGGTCCAAGGGCATTGCCTGAATGAATGGATGAATGAATGGCGCCTTTCCCCCAGCCCCCGAGGGCCAATCCGTGGACTGCCCTTGCTGTGGAAGCACACAGCTGTGTGCCCCCGGCAGAGATGGAGAAGGCAGATGGCCAGGCAGCGTGAGGGTCCGCAGCGTGCCTGGGCCGTCCTCCCCTGCCCCCATGGAGCTCCAGCCCTGCTTTGAGCAGGACAGGCCCATGGCTGTCCCATGAGCCGACCACCAGGGAAGAGCACAGAGATCCGCTTATGCACACAGCTGGCAGGGGGTGGCGGGCTTGTCTTTTCTGAGAGCAAGTTTGGGAAGGAAAGGGAAAGCGAGCTGGAGGACAGGGACACAGGAGGAAGGGGAGGGAAAGGAGGGGTGGAGGCCAGCCGTGGCCCACAGCCTTCCAGGTTCTGCTCCCTTCTCGGCGAGCAGGGCCGAGGACAGGGCTGCCCCGGTCCTGCGCCTGACAGACGGGGGCCAGAGAGTTGCCCCCTCCTTCAGCCGCCCTCCTTGCCACTGGCTGTCCCGGGAGCTGGCAGCCCTGGAGAAGCAGGCCCATGGGGGGCCGCCGCAGCAGGACGCCGTGGGGGGTCCTCCAGGGGGGGCCTGGGCTCTGTACTGAGCCAAAACGCCACCGGAGGGGCTGCCAAGGAGAGGGAAGGAGGCCGGCACACAACCCCCGGCCTGCTGAGGAGGCAGGAGGGCCCTGCCCGGGGGCTGGGGGCGCAGGTGAGGGAGGTGCCGGGTGAAGGAGAGGGGCAGGGCAGCCTTCCTTCCCCTCCCCTCCTTTCCCGGCCTCACCACAGCCCGCCAGCAGCTAGGCCCACTGCAGGCAGCCCGTTTTCTGGGAGTTCCTCCCTCAGGGACCCCAAGGGGAAAGAGGCAGGCAGGCTGGTGGCTGTGGACCTGGCCATGGGGGCGAGGGGCTGGCCCGTTTCCAGGGGTTGAGGGGAGGCTGCCTGCTTCCTCCTGGTGGCCTGTGTTCTGGGAGTTTGGGGTCTGTTGGGTCTGGAGACCCCTCTGGGACTGGGCCCTGGCTGGACCCAACCCCGGCCACCTGGCCACCTGTCTCCCGGTGGCTTGGCTGGGCATGCCCTGCAGATAAACAAGGCCATAAATAATTCTCTCCCGGTGAAGGCCCTGGAGAGATAGCAGAGCCGCAAGGGGTCAGCAAATTGTGTTCGACCTGGTGGCACTCAGAGGAGGGAAAGTGGGGGGCTCTGGAGGAAGGGGTCAGCTGCCTTTCTGAGGCTGGGGGGGCTGTCCCTGCTTTTGGCCCCCTGCTTCTGACCTGGCAGAGGCACAGCGATGTCCTGGGTCCCTCAGCATCCAGACCAGCTGTGCTCCCCACCCCCCAGGAGGCTTCCCCACCCAGGGCAGAGCTCCGCCTTGTCACAGCACCCAGGCACCCTTTGCTCAGCCTCCTCCTGCATGGAGAGTGGTCCCTGTGCCTCTCCCGCCCCACTGCTCCCTCCCCCTCCCACTGGCCCTTGAGATCACACCGGAAACACCTCCAGGAAGCCATTCCACATTAAACTCCCAAAGATCCCAATTTGTAGCCAGACCAGGGTTTGAATCCCAGTTTCAACCCTTCCTGGCTGTGTGACCTTGGGAAGGTCACATTCCATCTCTGAGCCTGTTTCTGGTCTGTAGAATGGGGATGCTAATGCCTAGCTCACCGGCTGCATGTGAGGCCCCCACCCCCACCCTCCACCCCCGGGTCCCCTCAGCTCCAGACGGGTCAGCCTTGTTTTGACCGGTTCCCCAAGTTTACGCCCGAGGGCTTCGAGAGGACCGGGGCTGCTTTTGCCCGGCTCAGGGCTCAGGTGTTCCCCTGGCACCACCTTCAGCAGCGAATCGCCTGCGTGCCCGCCGTTCTCTGGGCACTGCCCACCACCCTGTGCCAGTTGCTGCCCTCTGGCATCTCAGCGTCTGCTTGACTGAACAATGCCCCTAGCAGAAGCCTCAGGGCTCTGGGGGTCCAGAGAGGGGTGCTGTCTCCAGGGCCTCAGGTATCGGGAAAGGCTAATAGAGTTGGGTGTCAAACACCAGGAGGACAGTGCAGGGGAGAGGGACAGGCATGGTGGGCAAGGGCACAGGGGCAGGAGCACCCCACGCTGTCCCGATCTGCAGATGGGCCGCGGCCAGCTTGAGGGACACCATGGCAGGGGGCAGCAGAGGCCACGGGCAGACCTACCAGCCTGGCGCCCACCCCAAAGCGGCCGTCCAGCCAAGGGGGAGCAGCTGGGAAGGTCCCCTTCCTCCAGGTGCCAAGGGAGGCTGCCCCGCTTGGAGCTGCGTCCACTTCCTGCTTAGTTCAGAGGGCACCGGAGCCGCAAGGGCCTGAGCCCACTTGTACTTGGGGCTGAAGGAACAGTGGGTGCTCGTCTCCAGAGTGGAAGCTGCACCCCTGAATGCCCAAGGGATTTGGGCCCTCTGGGGTGGGGTCAGCTGCGACAGCCACCTGGAAGTGGCCAGGCTTAGTCAGAGGCCACAGTCAAGGGCTCCTCAGTCTGGCCCGTCCAGACCAAGCTCCTGGACAGGGCTCCTCGGGGATCCAGCTTCTGAGTGACCCCGAAGGAGACATCTCTGTGTTCTCGGACACCGCCCAGGGGGAAGGACTTGTGGGTTGTTGGAATAGTTTACCCTTGTTAGGCCACAAGGCTACCTCTGAGCTGGCAGAAAGCTGCTCCCCTTGAATCCCCATAAAATGTCCTGCGCGCCCACTAACTCATCGATCCACATGTTTTCCCAGGCCTGAAGATTTCTTAACTGTCATCACAAGGTTAGAAGAATTGTTAGTTGGAAAACCACACAGCATATTAAAGTCTGGCTGAAATATTGCCACAATACAAAGAAATATTTTATATTTATTCTCTTTTAGAAATTGTTATAAAGGGAATATAATGAGAATGTTGCAAACGAGTAGAATATTTTCTTCTAACCTGACAATAAAAATATGTCAACGGGATGTGTGAAACTCTAATAGGAAACAGCTGATGGGCCCTGGAAGTGCAAGGATTTAGCAAAGATTTTTACGTAGTGCCTTTACTAGTCCACAGGGCAGGAACAGAGGCTTCTAGAGCAGCCTTCCTTGTGGGTGAATACACAGAGGATGGGAGGGGAGGGGGCAGGGCTGTCTGTATGCCTGACCTGGGTCTAGCGCTGGTTAGATATCAGATCGGCTTGCACAGACCTGAGGGCACTGAGCCTCGAAATGGCAGGAACACCACTGTCATCACCATCAGAATGACCATCCCCATCACCACCATCACCCCATCATCCCCATCACCCCATCATCCCCATCACCACCACCACCCCATCATCCCCATCATCACCACCACCCCCATCATCCCCATCACCC
>JAQZBX010030193.1:0-26936 GCA_029593785.1 Cabassous unicinctus | reverse complement strand
CCATGACCACTAAATACCCCGTTTGATCTTTTCTGTTCCTTCCTTTCCATCCCCCTGGGGCATATGATACTCCTGTGTCTTGATTCATGGGATGACAAGATTCATAGTTACATGCCCTGTGTATTCTAAGCTGCCCTTCCTAATCTACCCACCTGTCAACCCTGCACCACCAAATCCAGTAATAAAATTTTTTAAAAATAAATTTTTTTAAAAATAAAAATAAAAAAGTATATTAAAAATAATTGGATTCAGTCTGTGTCCAATATCAAAATGAGAGGAAGATAGAGAGATATAAAGCCAATATTACATAACTTTGTAATGTTAATAACCATCACAGAATATCTTAGAATAAAAAGAAACTAAGCCTTAAAGAGAATTTTTCATTAGCTCTTTTTTCTAATCATACAAATACACAGTGTCTCTTCTGGGCATTGGGAAATGGCATTAGCTCTTGACACGTGTCCTGATAATGACTAGCCCATCTCACAGAATAAGTACACCTCGAGATATTTCCATCTTTAGGTTTGATAAAGATCTCATTTTTTATTTTCCAGAACCAGTTTTCATGTTAAAAGTTAAAAAGAAAAAAAAGGAAAATTAATAAAATAAAATAATGGCATTGAATTTCAGTTCATTCTACTTTTCCCTTTCTCTCAATAATATTTTAAGAATGTTTATCTCTTACCCAGCTCGCTAATGTATTGTTTTTGTTTCTCTCACATCTGATGTGGATTAACATAAACTAGTCAAGCTGAATCAAATGCAGCTCTAATTCCCATGCTTTGTCTACAAAAGGTAAGATTTCAAAAGCAGCAACACACTGGAGACAAAACCTAAGATTTTGCCATGCTTCAAAGGAATTGCTTACTGGAAAGTAAACCTAGATTGAGCTAAAGTCAAAAGAACTGAAATTTAAAGGTTTAATAATAATTACTTTAAAATCTTTGCAAGAGAAAATAAGTTCAAATTCCTCATTCTTATCTGCTAGTCACACTATTTTTTTAAACTCAATTCCTGGGTTCTAAGAATCCCAAGAGCCAATGTACAATTACAGATACATAAATGATATCTTAGTGTAGTTCTAGGGAAGTCTGGCTATTCCATATATTTTATACATAAAATGTGGAAGTTTTTCACATTAAAAGAAATACATGATAAATTTCATTAAAATACTTTATTCTCAAAAACTCCTAAAATATCTATGAATACATATTCCTTCATTCCATTAAATTCATACACAACCACAGAACTGCTGAGTTACTGCTAAGGATATAAGTCAGATGCTCAGGGGGAAAATATGGAATAATTAGTGTGATCCAAAAGCAAAATGGTTTATTGTTGAGTTTAAAAAAAAAAAACAAAAAACCAGGAACAGTACATTTTGTACCCTAGGTCCCCAGTTGAGCGGCCAAGTCTTAAGCTTCAAAATATCTTGAATACATATTAATTTTAAAACAATTATTTTTAAAATGGAATAACAGACATAAAGGGGGAAATCTAAAATGTCTGCAGCATATACTCATTTCTCACTTTAAGTCCTGCTTCACTTTGTATTTTTCCTGTATCCCTGAGAGCAAATAAAGATAGTCTCCTAATCCAGGATTTCTAAACCTTTTTTTTTTCTTTTCTTTCTTTCTTTCTTTCTTTCTTTCTTTCTTTCTTTCTTTCTTTCTTTCTTTCTTTCTTTCTTTCTTTCTTTCTTTCTTTCTTTCTTTCTTTCTTTCTTTCTTTCTTTCTTTCTTTCTTTCTTTCTTTCTTTCTTTTTCTTTCTTTTTCTTTCTTTCTTTCTTTCTTTTTCTTTCTTTCTTTTTCTTTCTTTCTTTCTTTCTTTCTTTCTTTTACCGCAGTCCCTTTGAGAATACAAAAAAAAAATGTACATCTATGCCAAACCTACAAAATTTTATATACAATTTAAGGCATTCATACACCCAAAAAACTCCATCTGGACCCTATAAAGTTAAGAATCCTGGCCTAAAAAACATCTAATTTTCATTTTAGAGGTTGCTCTAAACCTCATACTACTAACCCCAAGGCTTCTGAAAATAACAAACACCCAGTAGGTGATCATCAAATATTAGTGGATAATGATGGTAAACATTTGTTCCCTTACTGCACAGTTAATACTTTGAGATGATGTCACATAAATTTTCTGTTAGAAGTGTGAAGCCCACATCTACTATATTAAGTGATACTGGAAGCCAAGCAATATTAGGAGTTGAATCAACCTCTTCAATAATTGGAATTAATAAGCCACCTAAAGAAATTCATGAGAAAATCAAGATGTCCCCATTCTACCAAACTTAGATCTGTAGGCTAGAAAGGCTCAGGAGACCAATGAGCTTAAGTGACAGCAAGAAAACATAATATGCAATTATATTAGGATATCTTCAAAATTAGGAGCGGTGCCCCTCTGGGTGTGGTAGCAATTAACAACTCTCATCATTATTCATTTCTCTTCTACCTATTAAAGCAGAAAACTAAACTTTCTATCCGCCTCACAATTAGTCAGGGTAATGTGACTAGTTTCAGCTGATGGAGTATAAGCAAAATCCACCTGTTTCACTTCCCTGCTAAGACATTTAAAAGCCCTGGCTCCACTTTGCAGCTTGCCCAAACCCTGCTATAGTACCTTGGAAGCTACATGTTTACATTGTGAAAATGCAAGATGGAATCTTTAAAACTCACTGGGTAATTGCTTGGAAGGGAGCTCCACTGGAGAAATAAATTTAGGGCACTCATATTTCAGAGTTTATTTGATATCTCAGAATAGTTTAGGTCATTATGTTACTAATACCCCAAACCAGATGACATTTGAATTTTTTAAATTAAAATACAATGGGTAACACAACAAATTAAAAATAAATAAATAAATAAATAAATAATAAAAAATTATAATGGGCAAATTGAAGCATTGGAAAATCAAGAGACAGAAACTAATCAGAAGATTTTGAACATCGATTTGTTACAATTCAAAAATTATATTTAAATATACTCATATTGCTTTCAGATCTCTGTAAGACAATGGAAAACATCAAGTTTCAGAGTGAACCTGGGATTGCTCGAGTTGGGTATAATTATATGGGGATTGTGTAGGGAGTTTTCTCACTAGTAGACCACAGTTGAACATCTACTAAAATTTTAGGCCAGCTATATAGGCCAGAAACTATAAAAATTAACTTATTTCCCTCTCTGGTATCTCTGATATGATTGGGTAGATGCTATGTGTGGCTGCTAACAAAATCTACCTGAACAAGGCAAAATTTTAATGCCCTTCAAATAAAGTGACAAACCATTCCCTAAATTGACTATAACGATATACACTACAGAGAGAGGTACCAGGTTTCCTAAACAAAAGAATATAAATCATTCATCCTTATTCAGTGCTAATAGGTAAGCAAATATTTATAGAACAAAACCGTAGCTACCTCTGTAAAATGTTGCTCAGGATAAATACTTTTAATATAAATATCCACTCCTACCTTCAGAAGAAAACTGTTAATGGCTAATGCTAGGACATATAGGCAACAAATAGTAGAGTGTGTGGATTTTTCCAGAATCCTTCCTAAAATCAAATACTTAGTAGTCACAGACCGCTTGAATCCAAAGTAACTTCTAAATCAATGCTCAGCATACATTGTATGATATTAAGTAATATGCACATCTAGCAAGAAGAAAGTTTAAGCATTCTTAAGCAGGATAATAAAGATGGTAATTGCTAATAAAACACTTGTAATGACCTAATGTCAAGTCCATAAACACCTACACGTTTTCTGTCTCTATTGCTCTTAGATGAATCTCAGAAGGTGGCAGACCATTTTTTAGTGCAAACTGGCATTCAATTATGTTCCTCACTTAATTAACAATAGTATCCACAAGGTCAATTTGTTCTCTATACACAAGATATTACAGCTTCCTTATCCAAAAGAGACAAAGAAGTGTCCCTGTCTTTCTGTCAACCAAAATCAGGTTGGTATCGTGTGTAACAATTCTTACAGATAAAATTACATAGTTTGGCTGAATAGGAATATGGTACAATATTCTAATCACAGAGTAATATTCTTTGAAAGCTAAACTATCATTTGAGAGGAGTTCATCCATGTCCACAGCATGTTAGGGAAAGAAATAATGGCAATAATTCTACCACATAATAAGAAAGCACAAAAACTTAGAGATCAGTGGACTCAGATGACAGAACAAATTAGAACAAACCTCAAACATTTTCTCTTGTTATCATATGTATATTTTTAACCCAAATAAAGCAAGGTCTTCTAGGACTAGGTTGAAAGCAAGCTCAACCCATTGTCATATGTTATAAAATCATATAAACACTACACCTCTACACAAGCATGCACACACATACATTTAATCCTAAAGCATTGATGAACAACTATGAATCCTCTCCCTTTTTCTCCTCAAAACTTACTACTCAGAGCAGCTGTTCAAACCTCTTCAATTGTTTCCTCTTCCTCCTGTGTCTCAAAAATCTTTTCTCTATCTACTAAACTATTGCTTTCTCCTCACATCCTTACCTTCTCCCTATCTTAGTGGCCATTTCTGAAGTTTATTCCCACCTTAAATTCTTTCTTTTCAATTGTTTCTCCTTTTTCTTCCCAAGCCCAGATTTTTTATTACCTCATTTGGTTTCCTTGATTCCGTATTTCCACTCATTGTAGATGAACTCAACAAAGTCCAGTAGTAGAAACAAATAGTTTTCCTTACAATGCAGGCATGTGTGTGGAATCTTGGGGGGTGGGGGGGGAGTAAAATAAATCTGTAAAAACTCATACTTTATTACAGATTTTGTTCTCGTCATATCTGCATATATGCATATATATGGTACTTTTATTTCACCAGTTTATTATTATATCAAATTCTTAATAGATGGTGATAGGATATTTGATATCTCAGAATTATTCAGTCACATTTATTCTGCCAGAAGTTATATTCCACACTTCCTCAAATCCAGAAGTGCAGACTTCAAAATGTGTAAATCCACTAAGTTAATATTTACGTAACTTACCTAATTCATGGAGGGCTGAGGCAAAAATAAAACCTACTCACAGAGAAGTTCTGCCATGTAATAATAGTGAAACTTGATCTCTTTTATATTTAGTTTACTCATCTGAAAATGGAAACAACAATAATTGTTCTACTAGCCTCAAAGATTGCAATAAATGCTATAACTAATATGAAATCAATTTTGGATTGCAAAATTCAATCCAACACAAAATATTTAGGTCGTTCTTCATCACACAGCCAAATGGTGTTGTAGCAATTTACCATTATTTATGAATTCCAAAAATAGAATTTGAATTATTCTTGTAAACTGGTCTGTTCCTCTGGGCATGATTAAATTATGATTAGGGCTTTGATTGGGTCAAGTCAGTAGGGCATTGAGTCCCCGCTCCTTGGTGGGTTGGGATTCATAGATAAAAGATATGGCAAAGGCCAGAGTTGGAGTTTTGATGTTGGAGTTCTGTTGCTGAGTTTTAGTGCTGGAACCCAGGGAAGTAAGCACACAGAGGAGCTTGGTTGTGAGGAAAGAGAAAAGGCCCCAGGAAAAGAGATGAGCCATTCGCCTGACAGTTCACAGTGGGCCTTGTGGAGAGAGGCAAAGCCTAGAGAGCTTCATAGTCTACAGTTGACCTTGTGGAGAAAACAGAGGAGCTGAACCCGGAGAGAAGCAAGCTACGGGAAGCGAGGAACCCAGGAAGCCTGAACCCTCACAGACATCAGCAGCCATCTTGCTCCAACACATGGTGATAGACTTTGGTGAGGAAAGTGATGTATGCTTTATGGCCTAGTAACTGCGGACTTCTACCCCAAATAAATACCCTTTATAAAAGCCAACAGATTTCTGTATGTTTTGCATCAGCATCCCTTTTGGCTGACTAATACAGGTGTTAAATGGGGTTTGTTGGAATCCAGGCATTCTAACACCATCTTTCTACTGCTTCTAGTTGTCCTCTTACACAAATTTCTGGTATTTGTTTAAGAATTCTCTTTGAAAAAAATGAAGCAATCAGTAAAGAACCAAGAAAGCAGACTATAGACTTATACTACCTAAGCTCAAATTCTAGGTTCTGCCACTTAATACCTATGAGACTTAGGGGATTCCTTTAACCTCCCTTTGCCTCTGAATCCTCATGTGTAAAATGAGGACAAAACTAGTACCTATCATAAGATTTTACCACGAGAATTTGATACAATAAAATCTGTAAAATAATCCCTGGTGGCAACTGGAAAGTACTATATAAATTACTGGGAAGAAAAAAGATAATATTTTCACCATCAGAAAGCTGTTATAGATTCTATGAGAAAAGTCAAAGTTTTATATTGACTCTTACACTAGTATTGAGAGTTGCCAATTTTAACTTCATGGGTTTGCAAATAAGATAGTATTTCCAATATATCCATGTAGCTTTCTGATATTGGTTGTATTTCATTATATTTTATAGGTGTCATCATTTATTGAAAAGAATACAAAATGTTGGAACACATAGGCTGGGCTTGAAATCTGTTTATCTTTAAGCAAGTCTCTAACATCTATCTGTTTCATCTTTTAGTATCATTATCATTATTATTATAAATAATTATTATTAAATTCTTAGGATTATTTTGAATTTTAACCTTTGAGAAGCTGTTTGCACTGTTTCTCATGATTGGGCTATAACCCATACACCATATTAGTAACCTTTTTCTATTGGTGGGTTGTGTGTGTGGTCTTTCTAATACTATTCATTACATGTCAGGTGCTTAGAAAATTTGGACTCACCTTCTAAATTTCAGCTGAGGGACCAAGCTCAATTCTTAAGAATTTCATATTCTTACGAAATGATGCTTTAAAGAAATTGTTCATAATCTGAGGCCTTGGACTCCTACGGGACCCCAGAGTTGAGTTATTTCTACAAAACCAAATATATAACCTAACCTCGTCTGCTAAACAGATAAACAATGTAACACATATGGGAATTAACAAAATACAAAATCATATTAAAGCTTGATTTTTGCCACTATACATTGTCTCAACAGATAATAATAATATCATCATCATAGGAGATACTAAAATTGCCTGTTAAAAAAAAATCCTTATCCTAAAAAGCTGAAAACCACTAGTCAAAGGAAACTCAGAAGAAAGTACTTTAAAGTTATTTTAAATCCCAGATTGAAAGCAGGATTCTTATTTTAACTGTCCATCTTCTTCCCCCACACTCTGGTTATTTTTATAGTTTCCTCTTTATATTCTGGTTTTATAGTGTGACTGCTCATGCATATTTGTTCCAGGGTTGGATCTCTAATATGCACAGAATCATGCACTCTCAGAGTTGAAAAGGACCTTAAAGTCATCTAGTCCAACCATCCATCAAATGCATGAATTATTCCTCTTATGTCTACACACACTTGCATAGTGCCTTAAATATACCCTAGACATTACTCCTACAGCCAAACATTAACTCTGACTCTAAATGGAATTCTTAATTCATCAGCACTTTTAAAACCCCCCACTTGTACCAAGACCCTCAATTAAAGTGTATTTAAGCGCTGCTTTCACAAGATGACTGATTCTTTGCAATATATATTGAGCTAGCTCTTCATTAGTACCCAAGTCATGCTTATGTATTAAATTAGGTGGTTAGGGAGCTGCATTAACTCTTTCAAACCACTGAGGCACCATTTAGTGTGCTGCATGTTGTAACTGTGGTAAGGAGTTATGTACCAGATAGAGGCATGGAAAATAGATAGCTTGACAAGAAGGATAATATATGGAGGCAGAAATAAATGACTCTTATAATAATGGTGCTTTTTAGTACATGTCAAATACAAAGAGAAACAGATTACTAAATACTGTGAACCACAATTTAAGTGGATTTCATCAGAAATTTAAATCTCTGTAGGCACTCACTCTTTGAAGCATCACATTAAGAGATTGTTGTATTGCCCGTTACAGATCTCATAATGGCAGAGATGCGATAATGGCAGTCATTAAAATAACTGTCTAGTCAGGCTTAAAATGATCAGCATTAAATTTGTGTTGATTAACCACTAATTTCCTTTTTTAAGTTTATAATGGTACAAAATGAAAGTCCTTAATTTAAAATCCCTTTCCTTTTCTTTTTCCTTTATTTTTTCTTTCCTTAACTATCACATGCTACTCATGCAGCCTTACAACTGATGTTAAAATTAGGCATGGTTAAAGTAGTCAATGTACTTACACAGAATAGACCCTTATCCAATGATTTTGGATGTAAAGATGAGGAATACTGTTGTTGGTTTTTTCCCTTCTGTGTTCATTGCTTTTGGAAACTGAGTGTGTTCTACATTGTCTATCATAGATTTGGGTCCCAAGAATGAGTTGGAAAGATACTTTTGATAATAAAAACTGCATCAGTTTAAATCTCTTAATCTTTCTGAAATGAACTGAATCCTAACTTCTTTAAGCGCCTAACCTAGAATTCACTAATTCAAACAGATTATCAGAAACTCTAGCAGATACATGAATTTTAAGAGCTCTAAAAAATTAAAATGTTGTACAAAGTTCTGAGTCCTGAAATACTAGCAAATTTATTTTCTATATATATCCTGTATTCATTTTGTATTGCTGCCATTATAGGTTACCACGCTTAGCAGCTTAAACAAATTTATTATTTTACAGCTTTGTAGGTCAGAAGTTCTGACCCAGCAACAGGGAGCAGGAACTCATCGGTCTGCTCTGATTCTGGAGATTCCGATGTTTAACTAAGTCTGATAGCTGCACAATCCAGAATCTATCAGCTTGCCTGCCGTGACTTTTAGTCTTACTCCAGAGAAGCAGACGGGAGAGAAAGGGAGTCAGAGACATGCTCAAGGTGACATTATCCTTACTTTTTAAAATAATTTGTTTTCTTTTTCCTTTATCTTTTTCTTTTAAAATATTTAGCCATTTATTATAATAAATCTTGGGTATATGCAAATTATACAAAATAAAATCATAAGGAGATTATAAAAACATAAACCAGAAAACAAGTTTTGCTTCCACAGAAGACCCTCATCCTCTAGTTTGCTCTTGCTAGTCACTAATGCTGTTAGTATTTGCCTGTGTATCCTTCCAGAGACATTCTATACATACATCTATACTTTGTATCATAAATGGTAGCATACTGTGCTCAGCACTCTGGTCCTTGCCATTTTTCTGTTTACTGTATCACATCTCCATTTCTATAAGACAGACTCATTTTTAACAGCTATGTAGTATGCATCCAATTATTTACTATTCCATAATTTATTAAATCAAACTTTTACTGATGGGCATTTAGGTTATTCCAAACTTACAAAAAAGTACTGCAATAAGTCTCATTGTATAAAATGTTTCTATGTATATAAGATTATATTTCTAGAATAAATTCCTAAAAGGAGATTTGAGGGCTCAAGTGGTACATAAATTATGATAGTTAGAGCCAAACTTTTCTACAAAGATCAACTTACATTTCATTAACAAATTATTAAAGCATTGATTTCCCTACGCACTGATTTTCCTTGCAAAGAAATGAAGATGGTACCATCTTATGTTTGGATGTAGCCAGTTTGATAAGTAAAAGTTGTTTAATTTACTTAATTTAAATGAGAATATTTTATCATATTTATGAAGGTATAATTTATATAATATAAAGTCTACACTTTTGAGATGCTCTACTCTATGAGTTTCCACATACATGTGTGTGTGATTACCACCACAATAAAGATATAAAATAGTTGCATCTCCCAAAAATTTTTTTCCATGGCACTTTGTCTTCATTCACTTTCCCCATACCCAGTCTCTTGAAAACCACTGATCTGATTTCTGTCCCAATAATTTCGTCTTTTCTAGAATTTATATAAATTGAACCATACAATGTGTAGCCTTTTCTATTTTACTGCTTTTACTTATCATAGAGTTTTAAGAGGCATCTATGTTGTTGTATGGATCAGTTGGTTGTTCCTTTTTAATTGTATGATGTACTACAATATTTTATCCATTTGATCAACAGTGGATGGACGTATAGGTTGTTTTGAGTTTTGGATGATTAAGAATAAAGATAATGTAAACATTTACTTTTGGGCCTTTAGATGGATATATCTGTCATTTCTCTTGGATACTAACAGGGTGATAGCTAGGTTTAATTTAAAGGCATGTTTAATTTTAAAAGAAAATGCCAAATTTTTTTCCAAGTGATCCTACCATTTTTTAAGACCACCACCAATGTATGAGACTTACACTTGCGCTTCATTGTTGTAAGCTTTTGGTATTGTCAGGTTTTTTTTTTTTTACATTCTAATAAGTGTGTAGTTCCATCTCAATGTGGTTATAAATTGCAGTACACAGATGATTAATGATATTGTGCATCTTTTCATATGCTTATTTGCCATGTATATCTTGGCTTTGGTGAAGAGTTTATTGAAGTCGTTTACCTCTTTTCTTTTTGGGGGTTATTTATTTCTTATTTTTAAGTTGAGAGGTTTTTTTTAAAAAATATTTTCTGGATACAAGTCTTTTGCTTGTTCTTTCAAATAATTCCTCCCCAATGTGGCTTTTAATTTCCTTAAAAATGTCTTTCAGAGAACAGAAGTTTTTAATGTTAATACAGCTAATTTATTATTATTTATTTTTCTTTTAGAATTCATGCTTTATCATATCTAAGAAATCTTTGCCTAATGCAAATAAATTCTCCAGTTTTTTCTAGGTGTTTTACAGTTTTAACATTTATGTGCATGTTTTTTTGTTGTTGTTTTTTTTTTTGCTTATGGATATATAATTTTTCTACTACCATTTGTTGATTACACAGTCGAATTTCCTTGGAACATTTTTGTTATATCAGTTAACCATATTATGTATGAATCTGTATTAGTTTCCTATGGCTGTCATAAATAATTACCATGAACTGGGTGAGCTAAAGCATCAGACATTTATTCTTTCAAAGTTCTGGGGTCCAGGAGTTCAAAATCAATGTGTTCCCAGGGAATGCTCCCCAGAAGGCTCTAGAGAAGGAATCTTGCCTTGCCTTTTCCAGCTTCTGGTGGTCCCAAGCATTCCTTGCCTTGAGTAGCAATCTCCAATCTGTATATCTCACATGACTATCTTCTACCTGTGTGTTAGTGATACACTCTTGAAATTTTCTACATCCTATATGACTCATAATGTAAGTATAATATTTTTATTTTTATTATCACACTTTTCAATATTCTGACACAGCTCCTCCTAACATTTAGTATTGTGTTTTCAGTTTCGCATTCACAAGTATATTTAACTTTATTTATGAAATTGCTATGTTGTTTTCATTTCATTATTTAAATTTAGTTTAGATTTTATTTATTCCTATTTGAGTTAATATATGAGAGTAGTTTAAAGTAGGAACTTACAGCAATATCTTGATTCAAATTGCTATTGGATAAATACTGTCTCCTGGCACCTTTCTGAATTACTAGTTATTCCATTGATTTCTTTCCGATTTCCCGATGTACAATCATATCGTCTTCAAATAATGGTAACGTTACCTTCTCCATTACAATTTTTACCATTTTTATTTATTTCCTTGTCTAATTGCATTGATGAGTGCATCTGAAATATGTTAGTGATGGCAAAGATCATTATTATTCCAAATTTAATGGAATTTCTTCTGAGATTTCACTATTAGACATGACACTATTTTATATTTGTTAATTATGGATATATTTTCACTTATCATCTCAACAAATATTTATGAATGCCCTATTTCCTATCTGGCACTGTTCTAGAAACTGAAGATATAGCAATGAAAAAAAGTGCTGTTGCTTTTTTATATACTAGTGAGGGAAGCAAGAATATAATCATATATATGTACATTAAATGCTTATAAAGTGATAAGAGCTATGGAAGAAAATAAAACAAGTTAGAGAGAAGAAGGGATACAGGGTTGGGTATATTTTACATGAGACAATAAGAAAAAGTCTTACTGATAGGGGGCTATCTGAACTGAAGGCAATAAGGGAATACAATTGCCGTCAGGGGAGTCAGCCTTCCACGCAGAGAGAACAGCAGGTGCCAAAGTCCTGAAGCTGAGGCATGGGCTTGCTTGTTTTGCAAGGAATAGCATGAAGGCCTGAGTGGGCACAGGAAGAGAAAAGTAGGACAGAAGGCCATTGAAGTGATAGGAATTGAAATCATATAGGAAGCCCCTTTCTATTAATTCTGGTTGAATTTGTCTGATTAAAATTCTAGGCCTTCTCATCTAAGATGTCAATTTTTATGCAGTGTTGAAAAAGATGATTCTAAGTATTTTAGTTATCTTAATATTTGTGATTATTTTTGTATTCTCCTTTACTATGTTGTAATATTTATGATTTCTACAGTTTCTTCATTGAGCTCACATTTCATTTATTTTTCTGTTGATTCAGAAAACAAATTCTTAGATATATTTACTGAGTCCACCATTTTTATTCTAATCTATTGATTTCCATTTTATCTTTTCCCAAACCTTTTTTAGCTTCAAGATTTCCCTACAGTTATTGTTTACTTAATGACACTTATGTTGATTGCTGAATTTATTTACTTTTATTTGTATGACTGCTTTAATGGAATTTGTAGGCCTTAATATACAACATATTTCCATTTCTATTAATTTCTATATATTCAGGAATTTTTTTCCTTCTGTGTATCTGAAACAAAATTTTATTTCCTAATTTCACACAATAATTTTTTTCCTAACAAATTGATTTCCAATTTTTTTTCTTTAGGAAGAGAGAATATTTTTGGTACTATTTCCATGTTTATAATTGAGGTTTCTCTAGATTTTTATCATTTTGTGCCTGTTCCTTGAGTATTTGAAAGAAAAAAGATATCTGCCTTAAGGATGTAGAAAATTAGTTCTACCTTATTGTTATTCAAGTCTTCTATATATTTACATACTTTTATCTATTTGAATTATCATGCACTGTGAGAAATATATTAATGCCTTCTCATAATAAAAAGATTTTGCTGCATTCTTTGGCTTTTTATTTTCTTTGTAACATTATGCATTACTTTTGATGTTTTGCTTTAGGATTGTCAGTTTCTTGAGGAAAGGAGGTGTGTTATTTTTTGTTTACCTTGTAACCTTAAAGCCTGGATTATTGATTGGTATATGGTAGGAGCTCAATTCTTAATAAGCATATGACTCCTAATTTTCTTCTTTGTATTTTTCTGGTTTGCTTTTTACTTATTTAGCTTTGTCTTTTCATTTTCTCTTGACCTTTCTAAGTCATTTTGTTACAAATTTGTTGCTTACAAACATTACATAGCTGAGGTTTTGCTTTGTACTTTAATTTAAATGATTTTCCCCTTTTAGTGGATATTTTTACTCTGTATACATGTGCTTATTTGAAAGACATTTTCACTTTGTTCTGTCACATTATTTTATGTTATTCTTTATGTTTTAGTGTTTCTTTTGTTTTTTTTTTTTCATTTACTGAATGACCTGTCTCCTTTCCTTTTTATTTTTAATATTTATTTCTTCTAATAGTTCACATGGTTCACAATTTATGTTCTTCTAGTCATAATCTGTTATTGATTTTCTACATTTACTATAGCAAATATTGAAGAGAGATTTCAAAAGCTATCAGGTTATCCTTTAAGAGATAATATTTTCAATTTGACCCTTATAAAATCAAAGATTATTAGATTTGGAAGGTACATCAATCTAACCACCTCTCCAGTGAAAGAATTATTTACACATCAGCCTTGACAAATGTGAATGCAGCCCCTGATTGAATACTCCTTCCAGTACAAAGAACTCACCATGCTGAGCCAGCCCATTTTTATTGTTGGGCAGTTCCAATGTTTATCTTGTGTTTTCATCTATTAAGACAAATTCAACATCCAAGAAATTTTCTTCCTCTTATCTTAGTTTTTATTCTTATCACATAACTAGCTCAAACCTTCCACTTCCTTTAACAATTCTTCATAAGCAGTGACAACATGCTATTTAGCCTTTCTAAGCACCAACTTCTCTATAGCCTACTTCCTTACATATGAAGTTCAGAATAGAATTCAATATTTCAAATATATCCTGCCCATAAATAAGACTGTGATATTACCTTATTTAATCTGTACTCATTTCTGTTAGTGCATCTAGAAAACTTTGTGATTTATTTCAGTAGCCAAATTAAAAGTAGTTCTTAACTTCTCAGGCACATCAGAACAAAAGAAATGAAGCCTATAGCTAATAGTATAAGTAATTTTAACTCAATCTCTTTACCTGACAGTTCAGGAGGAAGACAGTTATTATATTAAATAGAATATATTGTGTATCTATTGTGTATCTATTGTGTATATGTGTATTGTGTACACTTTCTGGAAGATAAAGTGCAGATGGGATCAGACTGAAATAAGAATAAACATGCTCCAAATTCAGTAGGGCCAGCCTGTGATTTAGAGAATCTACAACAGAGACCAGAAAATTTCCAAGCTTAGAGAAGTAGTAAGGCCTAAGAAAGAATGTAAATAGGGAAATTCAAGGACTTGGGTGACTTTAAATATTTTGAAAACTTGTCCACTTTCCCACAAATGAAGCTTCAGAAAGTAAGCTCAACCTTCATTTACAGAAAATGTGATAATCAAAATGGAGACTTTGTTACAGAGTGTTCCTAAAAATGCCACTGAGAAAGTGTAAGAGGCAATATTCTTCTATCAAGTAATAATATCCAAAGGAAAGAAGAAACATAGGGAAAAAGAATCCAATTTGTGTTCTCAAATATATCTGCATTGGATCTATGTAATGGGTTCCACATGGTATTAATAAAGAATGAAAATCCCAATTGCCAAAATAAAAACAAATAGACAAGAAACTCATTATTGAATATTCAAGATTCTAATCAGTTATTTAAAGATTTTGCTTAAAATAATATGCCAGAACTTAGAGAGAAACTTTTTTGAAGAGTTAGGAGTAATAAGTAAAAGGATATGAAAAGATAACACTAAAACATTGGAAATATGGCCTTTGTATTTAGACCCAAGAGGTCTGGACGTTTTGGCAGTTTCCCATTTCTTAACCATTCTAGGATCCTTGTAGGTTTTAGATGAAGCCTAATTTCTAAAAAAATATTTTCTATTGATTAATGTTATAGCTTAGATCCTCTTTTTCACTCTCTTCCCTCATGTGTATGCTTTTACTCACAGATAGTTTGTGAGGAAATGGAGGAAGTGACCAAAGAAGGAGGAAATTGTAGAAGCAGGAATTATTAGAAAAATATTAATTTTTTTCATACATTTGGTTATTAGTTCTGAAGGCACACAGTTTAAATGTCCCAAGTAGCTTTGGTAGCAGAGACAACTGTGCTTAAGTTGCTAAAAGTTGTGTTTCTACTAGATCGCACTGATCCAATGATGAAAATTTGTGCATCTGCATGTATTTAGGTATCCATTTTCTTCATGCCTATACCTGTACACCCCATCTACCTTACATTTTACATTTGGTGAATCTGCCTTGGTCAAGAATGGTAACATTCTGTGCAGTCAGTTGTTATAGAATCTCACAAAACTGAGCCTATACTGTCATTATATATTCAAATTTATTTAATGAGCTCTTTCCCATTCTCCTAGATTCTTGTTACTCTGAATCTACCTCCCTCTTACTTTCTGCCATTGCCCTTGCTATGTACATCTTTGAGAAAACAGAAACTCTTAGAGTAGTACTCATTGATCTCCACATGATAAAAATTACAAAACTACCAGTGTGTTTTCAGCTTCTGCTTTTTTCTTTCTGTTCTCCTTTTCCATTGTTTTCCAAATGTTTCTCCTTTTCTCATATATATATTCTTCTCCCCATAGCATTAATAAAGGATTTTGTTTTTTTAGTGATTTTCTCTCTTGAATTATCAATATCTCCTTATATAATTATTCTCATCGGCATACAAACTGCTTTCTTTTTTCCCAGCTTAAGAAACTTTAATTTCCCTTGATTTTGTTTTCCTTGTCAGCAGAAGTTTGCTTCATTTTTTTAAACATCCAATGTATACATTTATATGTTTATTTAATTTAACAATTCAGCAGCATTTAAACAGTTGGCTCCCTGGGTCTTATCTGTTCTTCTATCTTGAGTTCTATGATAATACATAATTCTGATTTTCCCACTTATTTATCTACTTGCTCCTTCACACTGTTTTGCAAATGCTTCCATGTTAGCCAGACCTTGAAATGTTGGCATTTTCCTTGTGCTCATTCCTGGCCTCTTCTTCAATTTCAACATTCTACATAGATGACTTCATCCTCATGACATTAAAAATTCTTTGCTTATTGATGAATGGCAAATTTCCCTTCAGTCCAAAATTCCTCTTCTAAGGTACATAAAGTAGGTTGAGCCTACTAAAGCAGGGGTCCAAGCCATCAGACAGTAAGAATTTCCACAAGTCTTTCCTAGATAACTGCATCTTCAATTCTGATTTACAAGTTCCAAATTTAATTAATTCCTCAACTGGGGCACTATCTTCTGGGGGCTTGATTTCCAGAGGCTTGGAATTTCTGGAATCAGTTTCTGTTCTTTGTGCCCAATAATTCAGTCCCCAGCTTATCTCTTTTGTCTAGCATTTTGCTATAAGCTTCAAGGAGAAGCCAAGTTTCATTCTCCAAGTTTACTTTGGAAAGTTCTTCAGCTAAATGTTCAGGCTCACCATTTTCAAATTCTGCCTTCCATAAAACATCAGGAGTTAATATTGTTAAGTTCTCTGTGACTTTAAAACACGGATCACCTTTCCTCTGGTTTCCAAATAATACTTTCATCATTTACTACTAAGGCATCATAAAAAGTCTCTTTCATGTCCATATTTCTAGCAAAAGTCTCTTCAAAGCACTGTAGGTCTTTTCTATCAAGCATCTCAAAATTCCTCCAAAATACACCCCTTACCCATTTATAAAATCATTCTAGCATTTTGGTAATTGCAAAAGCATCACTCCATTCCTGGTACCAAATTCTGTATTAGTTAGCCAAAGGGGTGCTGGTGCAAAATACCAGAAATTGGTTGGCTTCTATAAAGGGTATTCATTTGGGGTAGAAGCTTACAGTTACCAGGCCATAATTTGTAAGTTTCTTCCCTCACCAAAATCTGTTGCCTTGTGTTGGAGCAAGATAGCTTTTGAAGCCTGCAAGTATTCAGCCTTCCTCTTCCTCTTCAGGCTCCATGGTCCAAGCTTCTTCCAATATCAGCTGTAGGCTGGGATAAGTCTCATCTCTCTCCTGGGGCTCGCTTCTTTCCAGACTCAGCTGTTCTACAATCTCCACAAGGCCAGCTTTAAATTGTTAGGTGAACATCTTGTCTCCTTCTCAGGGCCTCTGCCATGTCTAATGGAGCCTTCTCTGTTTCCTCACATATCTGCTTCTTTGTGTTGTTCTGCGTGTTTATTCCTGGGGCTCCAGCTCAAAACTCCAACCTCCCTTCTGTGCAGTGCAGTTTCTCTGTGAGTACCTGCCCACCAAGGGGGCAGAGACCCAATATCCTACTGACATGGCCCAATTAAAGCCTTAACCATCATTTAATCAAGTAAAAGTGAAACCTCTGAATCCAATATAATCTAATATGCCCAGAGGAACAGACCAGTTTACAAACATAATCCAATACTATTTTTGGAAGTCATAAACAATACCAAACTGCTGCACTATATATTAATAAAAGGGAAAATTCACCAAGAAGAAATAACAATAGTAAATATTTATGCACCTAATATAGGTGCCCCAAAATACATAGGTGCCCCAAAATGAGAATACAATATAACAAAACTTATGGGATATAGCAAAGGCAGTGCTGAGAGGGAAATATTTATAGCCCTCAATGCTTATATTAAAAAACAACAGCAAAGAGCTAAAATCAAATACCAAACTGCACATCTAGAGGAATTAGAAATAGAACAGCAAACCAATCCCAAGCAAGCAGAAAGAAAGAAATAATAAAAATTAGAGGAGAAATAAATGAAATGGGGAAAAATAGAGAAAATCAACAGAACTAAAAGTTGGTCTTTGGAAAGATCAACAAAATCGATAAACACTTAGGTAGATTAACAAAGAAAAAAAGAGATAAGATACAAATAAATAAAATCAGAAATGAGAAGTGAGACATTACCACTGACCCTGCAGAAATAAAAGAGATCATAAGAGAATACTATGAACAACTGTACTCCAACAAAGTAGACAAGGTTGATGAAATGGACAAATTTCTGGAAAAACATAAACAAATAACACTTAGTCTAAAATAAATAAAAGACCTCAACAAACCAAACACAAATAAAGAAATTGAAAGAGTCATCAAAAAACTCCCCAAAATGAAAAGTCCAGGACAAGATGGTTTCAAGGGTGAATTCTACCTGTCATTTAAAGAAGATCTAACACCAATCTTGCTCAAACTCTTCCAAAAAATTTAACAAGAAGAAATTGTACAAAGCGCATTCTATGAAGCTAACATTACCTTAATACCAAGACCAAATGATATTATGAAAAAATAAAATTACAGAACAATTTCTTTAATGAATATGGATGCAAATATCCTCTACAAAATACTTGCTAACTAAATCCAAAAACACATCAAAAATTTATACATCATGATTAAGTGGGCTTTATACCACTTTATACCACTTTATACAAGGGTAGAAAATCAGTAAGTATACTACACCACATAAAGAAATTGAAGAAGAAAAAACACATGATCATTTCAATTGATGCAGAAAATGCATTTGACAAAATACAGCATCCTTTCTTGATAAAAACACACCAAAAGATAGGAAAAGAAGGAAACTTTCCAAATATGATAAAGTGCATATATGAAAAAACCCACAGGTAACATTGTTCTTAATGGTGAAAGATGTAAAGCCTTCCCACTGAGATTGGGAACAAGAAAAGAATATCCATTCTCCCCATTATTATTCAACATTGTGCCCAAAGTTCTAGCTAGATCAATAGGCAAGAAAAAGAAATTAAAGGCATCCAAATAGGAAAGGAAGAAGTTAAACTTTTGATATTTGCTGATGATATGATCTTATACTTAGAAAATCCCAAAAAATCCACAACAAAACTGAGAACTTATAGACAATTTCAGCCATGTGGAGGGAACAACATTAATATGCAAAAAATCAATAGTGTTTCTATACACTACTAATGAGCACTCAGAGGAGGAAGTAAGAAAAAAATTCCATTTACAATAGTGACTAAAAAAATCAAACATTTAGGAATAAATTTAACCAAGGACATAAAGGACCTATATTCAGAAAACTATAAAACATTGCTAAAAGAAACCAAGAATAATCTAAATAAATGAAAGGATATTCTGTGTTCATGGGTTGGAAGACTAAATATCATTATGATGTGAATTCTACCCAAAGTGATCTACAGATTTAATACAATCCCAATAAAAATTCCAATAGGCTTCTTTGTAGAATTGGAAAAGTCAATTATCAAATTTACCTGGAAGGGCAAGGGCCCCCAAATTGCCTAAAATATCTTTAAAGAGAAGAATGAAGTTGTAGGACTCTCACTTTCAGACTTCAAAGCATATTATCTCGCTAGAATGGTAAAAGCAGCATAGTTAGTACTGACATAAAGATAGGCAGATTGACAAATGGAAGCAAATTAAGAATTCAGATATAGATGCTCACATCTATGGTCAAGTGATTTTTGACAAGGCATTCAAACCCACTCAGCTGGGTTAGAATAGCTTACTCAACAAACGGTGCTGAGAAAACTGGATATCCATATCAACAAGATAAAAAGAGGACCCTTATCTCACCTTATACACAAATTAATTCAAAATGGATCAAGGACCTAAATATCAAAACCAGAACCATAAAACTCTTAGAAGAAAATGTAGGTAAACATCTTTAAGATCTTGTGCTTGGTGGTGGTTTCTTGGACCTTACACCCAAAGCATGAGCAACAAAATAAAAAATAGATAAATGGGTCTGCCCCAATATTAAATATTTTTGTTCTTCAAAATACTTTGCCAAGAAAGTAAAAAAAACAGCCTACTCTCAATGAGAAAAATATCTTTGGATATCATTTATCTGAAAAGGGATTGATCTCCATGTTATATAAAGAGATCACAGAACTTTATGATAAAATGACAAGGAATCCCATTAAAAAAGAGGAAAAAGAATTAAGCAGAGATTTTTCTGAAGTGGAAATACAAATGGCCAAACCACCCATGAAAAGATGATCAACATCACTAGCTATTAGGGAAATGCAGATCAAAACTACAATGAGATTTCTTCTCACACCATACAGAATGACCATTATTAAAAGAACAGAAGATGTCAAGTGCTGGAGAGGATGTGGAGAAATAGGGACATTCCTTCACTGTTGGTAGGATGGTAAAATGGTGCAACCTCTGTAGAAGACGAGCTGGTGGTTCCTCAGGAAACTAAACATAGAACTACCATATGATCCAGCAATCCCACTCCTAGGAATATATTCAGAAGAACTGAAAGCAAGGACGTGAACAGATATTTGCACACCAATGTTCCTAGAAGCATAATTCTCAGTTGTTAAAAGATAGAAACAATTCATATGTCTGTCAATCGATGAATGAATAAACAAGATGTGGTATATTCATACAATGGAATATTATTCCAGTGTAAGAAGAAATAAATTGAGGAAGCACATGACAACATGGAGGAATCTTGAGGATATTATGTTGAGTGAAATAAGCCAGACACAAAAGGATGAATATTGTATGGTCTCATTGATATGAACTAAATACAATGAGTAGACTTGCGGACTTGGACTGTGAAGTATGGAATGTGGGAGATGGGATGTGGGATAAGAAGAAGGACAAGAGGCTGGATGCATGTAGAATGTTTGATAAGGTCAAGTATAAATATGTGGTAATGGGTTGAACTTGATGATAACACATTATAATGAATGTAACAAACACTGTTGATTTATGGATGTGATTATGGCTGAAACGAATAGTCTAGGAAGATTAGTGTTAGTTGGAGGACAACTGGAGGGTAATTTTGGGAAGGTATAACAATGATTTTGGAAGTAGTTGAGAATTATGGTTGATAATATAAATTCAAGAATGTTTTTCTCCTATAGGGTATTAAGAATGTAGTGATAGATGGAAAAATATAGCTAATGTAATTTGTGGATGATAATTAACAACAACATTGTAATGTTTTTGTGGCAAAAGCAAAGATGGTACTGTATTAATTCTAAAGGTTAAAAAAAGAATATGGGGTTTGTTTTCCTGAAATATGAATATGATTAAGCATTTTTTTCTCTTTCTTCATTTTTTTTTCGATAATAAGAGCTTGACTTATGCCATTTAACTAATCTGTGTTCAACTGTGCCCCTTTCTTAACACTAGAGGAACAACTGAGTTGGCAGTTGGAATTAGATGAGATAAATGTGCCTGAAAAAGAACTTTTTAGAAGTAATGTTTCCATTTTCTGTTTTTTTTTTTATTTTTGTGAATTTGAAATAAAGTTGTTAATTAAAAAAAAAAGAATTGTTAAATTGTTGGTTCGTTTGCCTGGAATGATTTCTGCCTGGATGTAGATGTGGCTGACCTCTTATTAAGGACTGATCATATACGTCAACTACTCAGAAAGACTCTCAGGCCATCTTAAATGATTGATCTGCAATACTCCTACTCACCATTATTCATTTTTTTTAGCATCCATTCACCATTAGCTATGTATTTATTCATTAGCTTTTTCATTATCTCCTTTTCCTACTAAAAAAAACAACCCATGAGTCCAAGAAAATGTTCATTTTTTAGCAACATATGAAAAATAGTTCAGAAGTCCAAAAATTGGGTGAAAATAGTTTTATCTGGAGTGACAGAATTGTTCTTGAGTCCAACATTCCAGACTAGTTGAATCCTAAATTGAATTTTTGCAGCTTTGCACTACAATAAAAATTTTTGCCTATTTTATTATTTTTACCTCACTTCATGCTTAAATACAGCCTCTAGTTTATCATCGTAGAAATAGTATTATGTCACTATCATTTTTTTCCTAAGACAATTCTTGTGCGTAGCAGGTATCCCCAAAACTTTGCCAGTAAGTAATTTATACTGGAATGTGAAATGGAAAATTAAACTATTTATTTGGATAATTTAAGACTAAAATAAGCAACCAATTTAAAAAATCCAAAGCCTTCTTTTATGAAATATCCAAGTAAAGCATTTGGATAATCCATAATGCCATGATAAATAAATTTATCTCTGCTATAAAACATTCATAAAATTGTTTTCAACCTTAAATTATGATGAGGTTTTTCTTGCAAAATTTTTGTGTCCATGGTGTTTATGTCAATTTGCTAAATATTATGCTTGCTGTTTGGATTCAATCACTATATATTTTATCTAAAACAATAACAAAATATAGCCTCTAAAATAACATTTAATTAAATTAATCCATACAGATATTTGATAACTTTTGAAAACTTCAAAATAAATATGAAGTTGTAGCATCTGATAAAGGATACTCTCTTTGTCAGTGATAAGGGAAAGGAGATAAAAGAGCAGAAACTGATTATGTAATGTGTTGTGTGTGGGAGACGGCCTTGTCCTAACAATTTAGTAATCTTAGGTATAAATAAAATAATGGATATATAATATAAAATACAAAAGAAACATTGTTTGAAACTAGGATAATTTTCTTTTGAAGAGTAATGTTTTATTTCAGTGCTAAAATGATATTAGAATCTATTTCTGATTACCTAATGGCATGACTGTTTTATGCAGTCCTTGAATCAAATTGTCTCCTAAATATGCATCATGACTCACAGAAAGTCCTCACAAACCAAGGGATATGCAACAGAAGAATTATTAAGGTTAAAAAAAAAAACAACTTCCAGAATCATAAAAGAGAGAATTTTCAAAAGTTTTGTTGTTTGGTTTTTCCTTTTCAAATTAGTCAACTGATAGACCTGGTTATTCTCTGTCACCAATTTCTCTGTAAAACTTAGCTCAAAAAGATAATTTATGTGTACCACGTGTATGTGAATAGAGTGATTTTTTTCACATTATCTGTCAACTGTTTATACTCTCCTAATGTTTCTCTTATCAACAATAATTTTGAAAATTTATCAGTGGTCACATGGGATGTGACATTTTCAATACAATTTCTGAACTAAACACTTTATCTTTCCTACATATATTTACTTTATAAGGAAAATGAATAAAATTCAAGGATTAAGGGTTGGTGAAGATTCAATATATTGTCAAAAAATATTTATCTAATAAGTGCTGAGCACCTTTGTAGATCCTGAAGATTCAATGGTATAAAAATGGTATAAAAATGGCCATTTTTATACCATTTTATAAAAATTTTATACCATTTTATAAAAATGGCTTAAAACAGAGCTTGATTCCAGCAAGGGGAGACAAATAGTTAAAGAGTAAATAAGTATAATTATACCAGGTGATTTTCAATAGAGACACATGTTTGAAGAAAAAGCAATACTGTGCAAAGGATTTTAAAAAGAACGATCAGAGAATGTGCTCTGAGGAGGTAGCATTTGATCAAAGACCTGAATGGCAAGAAATCTGGCCCCAAGAAAAGCTTGATGAAAAGTACAAAGGTCCCAGAATGGGGAAGAGATTGGCATTTCCAAGAAACAAGCAGAAGGCCTGTGTGGCTGAAGCATAGAGAAGAGGGTGGGAAATGGGCATGCAGTGAAGTCAGTGAAGTAAATAGGGGCTACTTAATATAGGGCCTTGTGAGAAGTCCATGGTAAAATTTGGATTTCGCTCATAGGACAAATATGTAAGTGGAAAAGGGACAAAAATGATTCTGGATGCCAAGAGAAGAGTGGATTAAAGAGGAGAGAGTGGCAATCAGGAAAAAGAAAGACTGCTTAAGAACTTATGGCAGTAGGAAAGATGAGAAGTAATGGCAGCAATGAAGATGAGAAAAGTAGATAGATTTGGTGGGAATTTAAGAGGCTGAGCATTTAGAATTTAACACTATATTTGCTCTCTACCCTGATTAAAAATTTGCATTTTACAACAGTTACAAAAGACAAAATCAAATAATCACTTATCTTTTATGCTTCTGTCGATTTTTTCTCTTATTTCATAGCCGAACAATTTTCAAATGTTTACAATTTCTTTTTCCACTACTTGTGTCAAAAGTTTTAGATGAGATATTTCATTGCAATGTGGGTACATGCTTTGATGAGAAAGGTATGCTTTTTCTCTCACTCTGCACATTATGCTAGCTTCTTGAGTTGAGCATCTTCAGACCAAGACACATTTGAATAGTGCTAATTACAAACTGACACATAGTTTTTAAAGCTTTACAAACAAATATTGAAGTCTAAAAAATATTCTGATACGTGTCAAGTGAACAAAATCATGAGGGTGAGCACTACAAATTAGAAATTGTGTGAAAAGACAAAAAAAAATTGAATGGAAATGAAATGCTAGAAAATAATTGTAAATTAAGCTAACAGATGGCCATCTAAGCTTTAGCCACTTCAGATGTGTAGTATATTAAGAAAGAATTACCTGACATTTCTTTCTAAGAAATTAATGTTAAACTCCAGCATTCATGGTGGGCTAACATACTTGAGGTCCTGAACAAAACCTTTGTTTCCAGTTTCATTCAATTTGTTCTAAATGAGGTTTAATCTGGGCTGTCAGTTTAAATTTGCATATCATAGTGTAAGAGTGCACTTTTCAAACATAAGAATCACACATGTTGCTTTTCCAAATGCTTTTTAAAAATAACTATTTCAAATTCAAAAAATAAAATAACAGATAAAGGCAGCTCAACAAGTTATGGATGCATTTTTAGGATTTGTAATTTAATTTCAAATGCTTTTTTTAAATCCTGCCATGGGTCATATAGTGTGACACTATGAGCGCAACACTGGTAATCATGCCTCTGCCCCTCTTCAGCTGTGGATTCTTGGGCAAGTCACTGAACTTCTCTAAATCTTGCTTTCCTCTTACAAAAAACAATGAGGCTGAGACAACCAGCAAGATGATGGTAGAGTAAGGAGCTCCTAGCTTCAGCTCATACTACAGGGAAGTTGGTAATTACTCAGAGCTATCTAAAGCACCTGTTTGGGTGCTCCAGGAGACCAGAATAGCATCCTGCAACATCCTTGAAAGAATGGAAGGAGGAGACTGACCATCTGCAGAGAAGATTCATAAGTAGAGCACTCCATGCCTCAGAGGTCGGTGCCCATCCTCCACTGGTGGCACAAGCCACCTTGGGAGTTATTCTGTGGCTAGAATTGGAAGCTCCATTTCCCCAAAATGGGGGAGGGAGAGACAGTTGGGCACCAACTTGAGCTATTGATTATTAAATTGGGCTAGCTAAAGTATAATCCTAAGAACAACTAAAGTTTGAAACTGTCCAAGTTGGAAAGAGGCCAGTAGCTGCCATTTTGACTCTGCCCTTGGCATGAGGGGAAGCAGGGCTGATTGAAAATCCCAATTACAGTAGGGACCGGCTTCTTTCCACCCAGATTAGACTGTAGCCCTAGCCTAGGCTTCAGCCCCACCTCTGGCAGGGAAGAAGCTGACAGTACCTGCACCAGCCTCTCTAGGTAACTGCAGGTACATTTGGCTGGCACAGACTGAATAGTCAGAAGTCCACTGGGGCAACTGCAGTCATTTTGGACCCACACGGCATAGATTGCTTCCAACATCTGCAGCTCCTTCCCTGCCCCAGGCAGGGGAGGAAGGGCATGCCTTCATCTTTCTCTCTGGGCAACTACAGTCTAGGCCTGCAGGACTTGGATTACACGTGGCTATGGCTCTGTCCCTACCCCTGGCAAAGGAGAAAGGTGGGAGAAACTTCATCTTTCCCTGGAGCAATGTGGGCAGCTTGAGCCTCCACAGCTTACAGCACCAACTATATCCTTGGCTTCTACTATATAACCAGCAAGGAAGAAAGGTGAAGAAAGCCCTAAACAAAAGAGAGCAACTGCACCCAGAATAAAGACATCTAGCAAGCCAGATGCCAAGGCACCAACAAAAAACTACAAGATACGGCCCAATCAAAGGAAAAATATAAGCCTCCAGATGACATAAAGGAGCTGAGATAACTAATCATAAATGTTCAAACAAATCTCCTTAATAAATTCAATGAGCTGGCTAAAGAGATTAAAGATATTAAGAAGACATTGGATGAGGACAAGAAGAATTTGAAAGCAAACATAGAAAAATAGTGGATTACAGGAATTAAAGGCACACTAAAGGAAATTAACTGGAGTCACATAACAGCAGATTTGAGAAGGCAGAAGAAAGGATTGGTGAGGTTGAAGACATGGCTTCCAAAAGCAAGAATACAAAAGTACGGATGAAGAAAAGAATGGAAAGTATTGAACAGGGTCTCAGGGAAATAAACAATGGCAAGAGATGTGCAAACATACCTGTCATGGGTGTCCTAGAAGGAGAAGAGAAGGGAAAAGGGGCAAAAGGAATATTTGAAGAAATAATGGTGGAAATTTTCCCAGCCCTATTGAAGGACATAGATACCCATGTTCAAGAAGCACAACATACTCCCATCTGAATAAATCCAAATAGACCAACTCCGAGACACATACTAATCACAATGCTAAATGCCAAAGACAGAGAATTCTAAGAGCAGCAGAAGAAAAGCAATGCATAACATATAAGGGATACCCAATAAGATTAAGTGCTTATTTCTCATCAGAAACCATGGAGGCAAGAAGACAGTTGTATGACATATTTAAGATACTGCACGAGAAAAACTTCCAGCCAAGAATCTTATATCCAGCAAGATTGTCTTTTAAAAATGAGATCGAGTTTAGAATATTCACAGATAAACAGAAACTGAGTGAGTTTATATCAAAGAGACTAAAGGGTGTGCTACAGTCTGAAAAGAAAAGACAGGAGAGAGAGGCTTGGAAGAGAGTCTAGAAATGAAGATTATATCAGTAAAAGTAACTAAAAGTCTCAAAAGAATGGTGGAAATAAAATATGACCAAACAAACAAAAAAAAAAAA
>JAQZBX010030192.1:0-26882 GCA_029593785.1 Cabassous unicinctus | reverse complement strand
CTTCTTTCAATCATAAAAACTGCTTCTCAAGAATTGCTTCCTCTGTCCTTTGCCTTTCCTTTTCTATTCGATTCCCCACCCACCAAAGGGTGGGGCTCAACGCCTTACTGACTTGTCCCAGTCAATGCCTTAATCATAACATAATCATGCCCAGATTAACAGATCAGATTACAAGCATGATTCAATTATATTTTTGGAATTCATAATAGCATCAAACTGCCAAATGGCCACATTCCACCCTCTGAATTCCAGAAATACGTTACAATATTCAAAGAAACTTAAATCATCAACAATTCATGTACAAAGTCATATCATAGGCAGTTTAAAGAATTACAGTTTGTCTTCCCGTGTGCTATAGACCTCTGAAAGTTACAAAACTATTTAACTGCTTCCAATACACAAATGGAAAAAGGATAAACATTTTCATTATCATAAGGAGAAATTGGGATGTTAAACATGAGTCTTGGATCCTCTACAGTTCAGTAAACTTGCAGGGCATCCTCCATTCGATTTCAAAGTCAGAGTCATTCTTAAGAAGATGGTTTCTTCTCCTTGGGCCACATGGGAACCCACCCTTTCCACAGGCTTGCCCAATGGCCACTTTCTTGGTTCCACCCACATCAAGCATTTGGGTGTTGACCAAGCTCTGGACCTCACCCTCCAAGAGTGTTGGGGTGATAGCCACAACTTACCCAATCTTTGGGTTACAGTCTTAGCCCCCCCTAGTACAGTGAGGTGAAGACAACATTCTCCATTACCTTTGCCACACAAGTTCAACCCTCTCAGAACAATGAGTTGACCACCTGGCCTTCCCTAACCTTTGGCATACAGGTTCAACCCTCTCAGAAAAATGGGTTGACCACCTGGCCTTCTCTAATGCATAATGGACAGGTTCAACCCCCTCAGACCTATGGGGTGTTGACCTTAGCTGCCCTAATCTTTGAGGAATGTGCTCCACCCTCTCTGCACCCTGGGATGGCAAAAATCCCCCAGAACCTTGCGGGGGGACACCCACACTCTTCAACTGCTGGGGAAAACTCACCCTCTCTGCACCAAGGGGCATCAAAACTTTCTCAGAACATCGGGTAGGAACATCCACCCTCTTCAACTGTAGGGGCAAACTCACCCTCTCTGTACACATGGGTGGGGCTCCTCTCTTCACCCAAGGAGATATCTGAAGTCCAGATCTCTGTTTCCATGGTTTTCTTCTTAAAGCTGATTCTCCTACAGTCTCTACTTTCCATGTTCTCTTTTGTCGAAGCTGACAGTGGTTTTGTTAATGCAGCTCTCTCAAAAACTTTGTTGGTTTAGCATGCAGGAAGCAGGGGTCCAAGCCATCAGACAGTAAGACTTTCCACAAGTCTTTCCGACATAACTGCACCTTCAATTCTGAGTTACGAGTTCCAAGTTTAGTAAAGTCTTCAAATAGGACATTTTCATCTGCGGATTTGATTTCCAGAAAATTGGAAGTTCCAGAATCAGTTTCTGTTTTCTTTGTGCCCCAAAGTTCAGTCCTTAGTGTATTTCACTCATCTAGAATTTTGCTGTAAGCTGCAAGGAGAAGTCAAGCCACATTCTCTGAGTTTACCTTGGGAAGTTCTTCAGCTAAATGCTCTGGTTCACCATTTTCAACTTCTGTCTTCCATATAACACCAGGAGTTAATCTTGCTAAGTTCTCTCCAACTTTAAAACATGGATCACCTTTCCTCCAGTTTCCAAAAATAGTTTCATCATTTACTTCTAAGGCATCACAAAAAGTCTCTTTAGCATCCATATTACCATCAGCAGTCTCTTCAAAGTGATTTAGGCCTTTTCTATCAAGCATTTTACAATTCCTCCAAAAAATACCCCTTATCCATTTATAAAACTCTTCCAACATTTTGGTAATTACAAAAGCACTTCCCACTCCTTGGTACCAAATTCTGTATTAGGCAGCTAAAGGGGTGCTAATGTGAAATACCAAAAATTGTTTGGTCTTTACAAAGGGTATTTATTTGGGGTAGAAGTCCACAGTTACCAGGCCAGAAAGCGTAAGTTTCTTCTCTCCCCAAACTCCATTGCCACATGTTAAAGCAAGACAGCTGCCAATGTTTTGCCAGGATTCAGGATTCTTGGGTTCCTCTCTTCCCAGGGCTGCATTTCTCTCTAGGCTTAGCTCCTGTTTCCTCCACAAGGTCAGCTGTAGACGATCAGGTGAACAGCTCACTTCTCTTCTCCTGGGGCCTTCTTTCCAACATCAAAACTACTTCTGAAGAACTGCTTCCTCTGTCCTTTGCCTTGCCTTTTATATTAGATTCCCCACCCACCAAGGGGTGGGGCTCAATGTCCTACTGACTTGGCCCAGTCAATGCCCTAATCATAACTTAGTCATGCCCAGATTAACAGATCAGATTACAAGCATGATTCAATTATATTTTCGGAATTCATAATTATACCAAACTGCCAAATGGCCACACTCATATACATGAGGCACACACTGGGAAATCTTAAGGGAGAAATTGATGTCTCTACAATAATTGTTGGAGATTTCAGTACAATACATATTGACAGAGGATAAATAAAGACAGCACTTTAATAATATGGTAAGTGAACTAGACTGAACAGATATCTATAGAGTATTACACCCATAGAGAGTAGGATATACATTCTTCTCAATTGCTCATATTTATTCTCCAGGATAGACCACATGTTTGCTCAAAAAGCAAGTATATAAAAAAGATTGAAATTATGAAAATTACTTTTTCTGATCATACTGCAATGAAGTTGGAAATCAATAACAGGCAGAAAAAGTGAAAATTCTTAAACACATGGAAATTAAACAACACACTTTTAAATAATCAGTGGGTCTAAGTAGAAATTGCAGGGTAAATCCATTAATATGTTGACATGAATGGAAACAAGAACAAAACATATCAAAGCCTGGGGATACAGTGAAGTCACTGCTGAGACGGAAAATTATAGCTCTAATTGTTCACATTTAGTGTTAGATCAAACTGCACACCTAGAATATCTAGAAAAAGAACTGCAAACTTAACTGAAAGCAAGCAGAAGAAATGAAATCCAAAGATTAGAGCAGAAATAAATGAAATTATGAAATGATAGAAGCAACAAATCCTAACTTTGGTTCTTTGAGAAGATCAACAAAATTGACAAACCTTTAGATGGAATGACAAAGGAAAAAAGATGCAAATAAACAAAATCAGAAATGAGAGATAGGACATGTTTGACCCTGCAGAAATAAAAGATTTCTTCAGAGGTTGCTATGAACAAATGCATGCCAAGAAACTAGACAATGTAGAAAAGTGGATAAATTCCTAGAAACACAGGAACAACCTCTCCTGACACAAGAAGAAATAGAAAACCACAGAAAACTAATCAGAAGTAAAGAGATTGAAACAATCATTGAAAAACATCCGCAAATAAAAACTAGAAACAGATGGCTTCACAGGTGAATTCTCTCCATCATTCAGAGACAATCTAATACCAATCTTGCTCAAATTCTTTCAAAATTGATTAGGAGGGAATGTAACCAAACTCATTCTATAACACCAAAATCACCCTACTAACAAAGACAAATAAAAATACTTTGAGAAAAGGAAAATATGGACTAACATATCTAATGAAGATAAATGACAAAACCCTAAACAAAATGCTTTTTAACCAAATCCAAAAACACATTAAAAGATTCTACTCCATGATCAAGTGAGTTTTTATCCCAGTTATGCAAGGGTGGTTCAACAAAAGAAAAACAAACTGTGTTATCCAACATATTAATAAATTGAAGTATAAAATCACATGATCATCTTGATTGATACAGAAAAGGCATTTGAGAAAATATAGCATATTTTATTGAAAAAAAAAGCACTGCAAAAGATAGGGATAGAAGGAGGCTTTCTCATTATGATAAAATTCTTATATGTAAAATCCTCAACTAAGACTGTACGCAGTAGTGAAGGAATGAGAGCTAACCTCCTGACATCAGGAAGAAGACAAGGATGTCCACTATCACCAATGTCATTTAAAAGGTGCTAGAGGTTCTAACTAGAGCAATTACACAAGAAAAAGTAATAGAAGGCACCCAAAAAGAAAAGGAAGAAGTAAACTTCTGCTATGCACTGATTTTTTTTCTTTATTTTAAAAGAAGCTTAGGTTGCATAAATGTTACAAGGAAAATATAGGGGATTCCCATATACTCCCCCCCCTTCCCCTCATACATATTTCCCCATTAACAATGTCTTTCATTAATGTGGTGCATTTGTTAAGATTGATGAACTCATATTGAAGCATTGCTACTAAGTATGCTCTATAATACACATCATGGTTTACACTTTGCACCACCCAATTTTATGGGTTTTGACAAAACATATAATGGCTTATATCCAACATTGCAATATCAAGCAGAACAATTCCAGTGTCTCAAAAATTCCCCATGTTATACCTATTCTTCCCTCTACCTTCCCTCACAACCTCTCTTGACCACTGTCTTTATATCAGTGTTACAAATTCTTCCATTTCTAGAATAATAATAAGTCTACATAGTTGCATTTCTACACTGTTTGTTCATTCCTTATATTAGTCTGCCAAAGGGTTGCCAATGCAAAGCACAAGAAATGTGTTGGCTTTCTTTTCTTCTAAAGACAAACAAATAATTTTAAAAATTATTTTTTATTTTAAAAGAAATTTTAAATTACATAAATATTATATAAAAATATAGGGGATTTCTATATTCCCACCCCTCCCCCTCCCACACTTTCTCATATTAACAACTTTTATAAAGGGTATTTATTTGTGGTAAAAAGCTTACAGTTACAAGACCCTAAAGAGTTCACCTTAAGGTAGCTTTCTCACCAAAGTCAGTTTTCATTTGTTGAAGCAAGATGTTTGCTGGTCTCTGTGAGGGTTTAGCCTTCCCCTATAGGCTTCATCTCTCTCAGCTGCAGGCTGGCATAAGTATTTTCTCTCAGGGCTTCCTCTCTCTCCTGGCACAGGGCTCATTTATTTCTTGGATTTCTATATAAGCCTCAGACCTCTTCCCAAGTCAGCTGTAAGGTACCAGGCAAATGGTTCATCTTACCACAGGACCCCAGGATGAAAATTGACAGAGCTCTCTTTTCCCATGTGTCTTGTTGAGTAAGTGTCCATTTACATCAGCCCACCAAGTGCACAGGGACTCAATATGAATCATGCCTTACTATGTGGTGAATCAAAAGCCCTAAATTGATTATATCAAGTAAACTTAATCAGAGGCCCCTCACTGAATTTAATACAATCAAACGGTATCACATCCACAGGATTAGAGGACCCTCTCTGAATTTAATACAATAAAAAAATACTCTCAAACTGCCACATTCCTCAATCTTGAGGATTTTGGGAAGGTGATGCCCACTCTGTTTCTGACTGAGAGGGGTCATAAAGCCCATGGGGAAGATGGATGGAACTGTCTGGTTTGCACTTGTTGATCCTCTCTGTTTTTTGAGACAGGCATTGTTCATCATCATCCTTTTGTTAATTGCCCTGGGTGAATTCAGAATCTCAGAGTGGAAACTTGCATCTTCACCTTGATGAACATGTGCCTGTAGTTACTGGGCTTATGCTTCAGGACTACACTCAGTATACTGTACCTTTAGATGAGGGAATGTATTCTTTGGAAGGATCACATATTTACTGTTTGGACAGTTTTTCTCCATGGAAGTTTCTGCAGTTCCTTCTCAAGAGGGAGGGAACTCTTTCCCTGAAGATGAGATTCAGGTATGCCAGGAACTAATTGCTGCCCCATATATATTTGTGGATCAGCCCATGAGTGGCTTGTTGATCGGCACCACAAGCGTCATGTTGCAGAACCCAAGAGGGAGTCACGATGATGTCTCTCCTTTCTCACCATAGCTACCTCCAATGCAGAATAATCAAATCCAAGGAACTTCAGTGGACTTACTGGCACAGATGTCCATGTGTATGAAACTGTGTGGCATCATTTGAACTTTGATCCTAACTCTGCTGCTGGATTGCAAGGTTTTATGACTCTGTGCAGAGTAATGGTCCTATGGTTGCTACAAGCTTTACAGAGGAGCTGAAAAAACATGCAAAACAAGGGTGGTACTGGGGACCAGTCATATCATGGGAGGCAGAAGGAAAGTTAGCAAATGTGCCAGGTGGTTCTTTTCTTGTTCGGGATGTTTCTGATGACCGTTATCCTTTAAGTTTGAACTTTTGCTGTCATGGGAAAACGCTTCACACTAGACTAGAACACTCAAATGGAAGGTTTAGCTTTTATGACAAACATATGTGGAAGGACATATTTCTATAGTTGACCTAATTGAATATTCAATTCAATCAAGGACTCTGAAAGTGGAGCATTTAATTATTCAAGGTCTCGGTTGCCTGGATCTGCCACTTGACCCATCAGGTTGACCAACCCAGTGTCACGGTTCATGCAGGTGCGTTCTTTGCAGTACCTGTGTCGTTTTGTTATATGTCAGTATACCAGGATAGACTTAATTGAGAACGTGCCTTTGCCAAACAAAATGAAGGATTATTTACAGGAGAAGCACTACTGAAATATTATGAGAACCCTGCATCTTGCATTTTGGGAACAAGTAAAGAGATTGAAGTACAGTTTACAAACTTTCATTGCTATCAAAATATTTTGCTGCCATAACTTTTAATTTTATGTGTAAAAGAGTAATTGGTTTGTTTGGGGGTGATGGAGTGTCAGTGAGGTATCTTAGGTTTAGTCCAGCTTTTTAAAAAGGAAGTCTTGAGGTTTCAGAAGGGTGAATTGTATGAATTAGCATTCACCAATGTGCAAAACAATCACAATGTGAATTATCAGATTGTCCCTTAATCCCCCCTAAGTTATCTGCTACTATCCACTGTGATTTTTATGCATTAAAAGCATATTTCATGTGTATTAAAGCCTAAGTAAAGTTGAATGAAACTTAATAGAATGAAAATTATGTCTCTTTAAATGGCCCATTTGCAAAAGATAGCATTGAGGAAAATATATGCACGTGATAAAACACAGAACTTACATATACACTGAAAGTGATCTTTTACTCTCCTACTTTAAACAGATTTATTTAGAATTATGAATTCACACAATTTGGGGTAATGAAAATATCGGCACCATGCTTTAACAACACATCCTTTTCTAAATTATTTTTAAGTTTCTACTAATTTTGGGGGGCTGTGAAAAGTTGAATTTTTGATTTTTCATCTTGCGGTTTATATTTTTTTAAATGGCCTTACATTTTTTAAAAAATTAAAGAAATGTATACCACCAATTTAGAAGTTGTTGCCTTTTCTGTCCTTAAACTATGATACAAATTAGCATACTATATAAAGACCTATGGAATTAAAACAATTATTAAAGAAATATTAGATGATCATAGTTTACTGATATTATTTTTATCTATACTATTACTTTTCATAAAATGTTTTATCTGTGATTTCTTTAGTTTAGTCAGCTAAACTTGATTGCAAAACTAGTTTACATAAATGGATTGGATTCTCTTACAATAGTAAAGTTAAGTTTTTTCCTCATACTCATAATACTTTTTTTTTAAATGTTTCCTGGTATATAAATTTTTGAATTGGTTTGGATAAAAAGAAAACAAGTTTTCAAGTTGGATTTATATTTTTCTTTTATGTAGTCACTATTAAAATGTGGTAGATTGGTGGAGGGAACATCAGCACCCCAGAATCCTCAGGATTGGGGGAAGAGCTATGGACTAGAGTGGACTTACTTGTATTCTGTTATAGATGTATTGTGATTCAAGCAATGGAAGAAATTACAACATTAATGTAGAGCCAGTGGCCACTGAACACTTTGGTAGAAAGGAGAAGGAAAAGCAGTTGTAATACAGGGGCTTTTTCAGGACTTGAAAATTATCCTGAGTGATATTGCAATGACAGATATAGGCCATCTTACATCAGCATACAACATGCAGAACTGTGTGGGAGAGAGTGTGGTCTACAATGTGAACTATGGTCCATACTTAGTGGCAAACCCCAGGATGTGTATATCCATTGCAGATGATGTGCCACACTAATGAAAGATGTTTATATGGGAGGAGGGGCATATGGGAATCCTATAATTTTTGTGTAACATTTATCTAATCTAAGCATCTTTTTAAAAAAATTAAAAAACAGAAAAATAAAATAAAATGTGCTAGATTGGATCCCTCCTTTCCCCCACATTCCCCCAAAAAAGATTCTATTGAAAAAGTGTAGGAATTGTGGAGCATTGTGGAATAAGAATATTAAATCCATACCAGACATATGGATGTCTTACTGCTGACCATATATACTTTCCATTTAAAAAGAGTTTGTTGTTTGTTTCTTTTTAATTTAGCTAAGTCTCAAGTAATTTGGTATCATTGTTAATGAATTTATCTCTTTGAATCAGTTGTCAGGTGGAGATGGGGGATGGTGGTGGGGTTATCACTAGTACTTTTCAGTTATTTCAAAATGCAGTGTTTGTTCAATGCACAATACTGCCAGGTAGTATCTTGGATTGCCCTGTGCAAAAAATGATTTCACTTACACAGCTTTAAAGGAAAATGTTTCCATCTCTGATGAGATATGCACTTGGAGGTGTTTCTTCCTTCTCTTTTGGTCATTTTCCCTGTCTCTACCCCCCATTTAAATTCAAGAATAAATGTCTTAGGTAAAAGCTAATGGCTTTTTCATTCAAATATATCTTTATCCACATTTGTTTCTCTACTTGCTTTTTAGGGTCAGAACTGAGATATTACTAAGAAAGGCACCTGACATAATTATCATGGTGTCATGGTATTTTGACTTAAGAGGAAAGGTACTTAATTTTGGTGGAATTTTGATTGTACCTTGTTAGGAAGACTCCTCTTTTATTGTCTGATATGTTTTCACCCAATACAATGGAATATGGAGAATACTGTGATAATATAATTTAAGTGTCCACTCTAAGCTATTTGGATTAAGAACTATTACAGATTTGTAAACTTATCAAATTAATGCAAGACATTTTAACTATTTTTTTGCAAAACTATTTATTTTAAAACAATTAAAAATATACCTAGGGTGAGTTAAAATTCCTGTGCATTTATATTAGATGGCAAGTATTGTCAGAGAGTCACTGTGTATTAGTAATAAGTGTTGAAATGGATTCTCTACATTTCTAGAAACCCTTACATGTACTCTTTGTGAAATCATGGTGCACAGAGGTCTTTGGACTCCATTGAATCCCTCTCCATCATGTGAACAGCCTGTTGCCCCCGTTTTCCTCATGATGTCATGTGTTTAAGATCTAACCAGTTAGTGCCAAGTGAAGATTATTCTGATTTTCATTTAATGTATTTAAAATTATATTTTGTGGCTTTTTTTTGGAGGACAAAACTTGATAATGTTCTAATTCAGAAAGCCAATTTTTGATGTGTTATTTGTATACCCATAATATAAAATACAGTAAAATAGTATGCCTTGTTACTATCTAATTTGGAATTATTAGGTTCTGATAATGTATCAGTGAAAATAAAATTATTTGGTAAGAAATTAAATTTACAAACAGAAAGGAAATGGATATTGCACTATTTTCTGTTTTTTTTTTTTATAGAGAGATACCCATTTGGCATAGGTAGCATGAAATAATATGATATTGATTTTATACAATAATAAAACCATTGGCTTAAAAACAGAAGGGGAAAAAGAGATAACTATTCATCTTGTAGTTTGGCTTAGATAAAATTTCATTAAATTTTTTGATCCTATTGAATTGTGGCTTAGATGACATATGTGGACAAATCCTGTAAGTGACTTTATACATGCTTCTAAAAATCTCTGCTCAAGTTAAGAAAAAGAAGAAAACAGGAAAGCTGTACCTATTTGTGATTAATAAATGGATTTTTGTGTTTATTTTTTAATCAATTATTTCACCACAAAACATGGAGGCCAGAAACCATTTTCAGGCTTCCTAGGACACTATTATGCAAATTACTAGGACAATATTCTACAAATGAAAAGAAAGTGATAGAAAGTACTTGAATATTTTCTCACTCTGTCTCTTCTGTCTAAGGAAAACTGTTCACTTTCTACTTGGTTAATATTCTGAAAATTTAGAAGTTCAAAAATACTTATCACAGGAAACAATCATTGAACTAAAATTAGTTTTTAAGGAAACAAGCTACACAGGGCAACCACCTGGCTCTTTAATGTCAAAAGGCTAAATCATTGGCATATAGTTAATAAAATATAAAATATACATTATAATTTCTGAGCTAATATTATTGAAACAGGTTAAAAGTTACTAAAACTCTTAAATATGTTATATGCAATGTCACTGCTAGTGCTACAAGTCTAATAATTTTTCTTAATGCTTTCAGAAGTGTCAATTTTAATGACACATTTCACACCATGATGAGAGATATTGCTTTATGAATGATTCAAAATCATACATTTTCATTTAAAATTTAATTGCATTTCATCCAGTGTGAATTCTTAATTTGAAAGTGATATCACACTGCCAGCAATAGACAGTTTGGTTAAATACTCTATTAAGGAGCAATCACCAGTTCCATAAATAACTTTAAAATTCTAAAATAAAGTATTGATATCGTATAATCACAAATTTGGTTTCTTTTAATACTTTTTTAAACCTGTAAGGAAGTGTATTAGTCAGCCAAAGGGGTGCTAATGTGAAATACCAAAAATGGGTTGGGCTTTATAAAGGGTATTTATTTGGGGTAGAAGTCCACAGTTACCAGGCCATAAAGCATAAATTTCTTCCCTCACCAAAGTCCATTGTCACGTGTTGGAGCAAGACAGCTGCCGACATTTGCCCAGGGTTCAGGCCTCTTGGGTTCCTCTCTTTCTGTCCGGGCTTAGCTCCTGTTTCCTCCACAAGGTCAGCTGTAGACAATCAGGCGAACACTTCACTTCTCTTCTCCTGGGGCCTTCTCCAACATCAAAGCTGCTTCTCAAAGACTGCTTTTGCCATGCCTTTTGTATTTGATTCCCCACACACCAAGGGGTGGGGCTCAACACCCTAATCATAAACTAATCATGCCCAGATTAACAGATCATTTACAAGCAGGATCCAATTATATTTTTGGAATTCATAATTACATCAAATTGTCCAACGGTTACACTCCACCCTCTGAATTCCAAAAATACATTACAATATTCAAAAAACCTTAAATCAGTAACAATTCAAGTACAAAATCATATCATAATCATTTTAAAGAAATACAGTTCATCTTCAGGCAAAGTCCCGTCTGCTATAGACCTCTGAAACTTACAAAACCATTTAACTGTTTCCAATACACAAATGGAAAGACAAAGGATAAACATTTTCAATATTATAAGAAGAAATTGGGATGTGAAACGTGAGTCATGGATCCTCTACAGTTCAGTAAACCTGCAGGGCATCCTCCATTCAATTTCGAAGTCTGAGATTCATTCTTAAGACATTGGTTTCTTCTCCTTGTGGCCACATGGGGACCCACCCATTCCACAGGCTTGCCCAATGGCCACTTTCTTGGTTCCACCCTCTTCAAGCATCTGGGTATTGACCAAGCTCCAGACCTCACCCTCTAAGGGTGTTGGGGTGAGTGCCACAACTTACCCAATCTTTGGGTTAGAGTCTTAGCCCCCCTAGTACAGTGAGGTGAAGACAACATTCCCCCTAACCCTTGACAAACAGGTTCAACCCTCTCAGAGCAATGGGTTGACCACCTGGTCTTCTCTAACATTTGGCATACAGGTTCAACCCTCTCAGAGCAATGGATTGACCACCTGACCTTCTCTAATCCGTGGGGGACAAGTACACCCCTCTCAGATCTATGGGGTTCTGTCCTTAACTGCCCTAATCTTTGAGGAATGTGCTCCACCCTCTCTGCACACTGGGGTGGCAAAACTCTCCCAGAACATCGGGTGGGGACATCCACCCTCTTCAACTGCTGGGGAAAACTCACCCTCTCTGCACCATGGGGCATCAAAACTTTCTCAGAAGATCGGGTAGGAACATCCACCCTTTCAACTGCAGGGGCATGTATACATCTCCATGTATACAAGGAGATGTCTTAATCCCAGATCTCTGCTTCCACGGTTTTCTTCTTAGAGTTGATTCTCCTTCAATCTCTCCTTTCCTTACCCTCTTTTGTCCAAGCTGACAGTGGTTTTGTTCATACAACTCTCTCAAAAATTTTGTTGGTTTAGCATGCAGGGCGCAGGGGTCCAAGCCATCAGACAGTAAGACTTTCCACAAATCTTTCCTAGATAAATGCATCTTCAATTCTGAGTTACAAGTTCCAAGTTTAGTAAAGTCTTCAAATAGGGCTTTTTCATCTGCGGATTTGAATTCCAGAAATTTGGAAGTTCCAGAATCAGTTTCTGTTTTCTTTGTGCCCCAAAGTTCAGTCCTTAGTGTATTTCACTCATCTAGTATTTTGCTATAAGCTGCAAAGAGAAGCCAAGCCACATTCTCTGAGTTTACCTTGGAAAGTTCTTCAGCTAAATGCTCTGGTTCACCATATTCAACTTCTGTCTTCCATATAACACCAGGAGTTAATCTTGCTGAGTTCCCTGCAACTTTAAAACATGGATTGCCTTTCCTCCAGTTTCCAATAATAGTTTCATCATTTACTTCTAAGGCATCATTGAAAGTCTCTTTAGCATCCATATTACTATCAACTGTCTCTTCAAAGTGATCTAGGCCTTTTCCATCAAGCATTTCACAATTCCTCCAAAAAATACCCCTTACTCGTTTATAAAACCATTCCAACATTTTGGTAATTACAAAAGCACTTCCCCACTCCTTGGTACCAAATTCTGTATTAGTCAGCCAAAGGGGTGTTAATGTGAAATACCAAAAATCGTAGGGCTTTATAAAGGGTATTTATTTGGGGTAGAATTCCACAGTTACCAGGTCATAAAGCATAATTTTCTTCCCTCACCAAAGTCCATTGTGAGGGGCCTCCTTGTGAGGGCAGCACGGTGGGCTGATGCAGCAAGACCTTACAGCAGGGGGCAGATAAGCAGACACAGAAAAAACACACAGCAAAATGGACATGGCAAACACAAGCAGCAAGGGGGGGATAAATAAATAAATAAATCTTAAAAAAAAAAGAGAGAGTCAAGGGAGGTGTTATATGAGTATCCCCTATAATTTAATGTAACTTTTTTGTAAACTATCTCTAAAATAAAGATTATTTTTATAATAAAAGGAAAATTGACTAGCAATCCAGTTTAAAAATGTGCAAAATAATTGAGCAAACATTTTTCCAAAGAAGAAATACAAATGGTTTAAAGTAAAGGAAATGATGCTCAACATCACTAGCTATTAGGGAAATGCAGATCAAAAGTATAATTATATGTCATTTCACAACTTACAGGTTGTCTATTACTATCAAAACAGAAAACTACAAGTTCTGAAGATGATGTTGAAAAATAAAATACTCTTTCACTGTTGGGGGTGATATAAAATTGTGGAGCCTCTGTGGACGTCAGTTTGGCAGTTCCTCAAAAAGCTAAATTTTGAACTGGTCATATAATTCAGCAATTATACTTCTAGGAACATATTCAGAAGTACTGAAAGCAAGGGCTTTAACAGACATTTGAACACCAATATTCATAGAAGAGTTGTTCTCAATTGCTAAAAGTTGTAATTAATGCAAGTGTTCATCAATTAATGAATGGATAACAAAATGTGGTCTATACATATCATGGTATACACATTCATCTGTAAGATGAAATGAGGTTATGATGCATATGACAACATGGATGAACCTTGAGAACATTATGTTGAGTGAAGTAAGCCAGACACAAAAGGTCATATATTGTATGGTCTCACTACTATAAAATAAATATAATAAGTAACCTCGTGGAGTTAAGTTATAAAGTATAGGTTACTGGGAGATAAAATTAGGGTTAAGAATGAGTTGATGCTGTATGTATGTAGAATGTTTAATAAAGTGGGTGGTAATTGTTTCTAAATGAATAGAGTTGATGGTAAAACATTATACTGAGTATAACTCTGCCAATTTGTAAATGTAAATGTGGGCAAAAGCATTAGTCTAGGAGGTTAACATCAGTTGAAAGAATGTTAGAGGATAAATAACAGTGATTTTGGTGGTAATGATAATTGTAGTTAATATTACAAATGCAAGAATATTCCTCTAATACAAGGTGTTAACAATATTGAGATCCATGGAGAAATTCCAACTGATGTAACATATAGACTATAGTTAGCAATAATATTGTAATATATTTACAGCAATGGCAAAGAAGGTATTAAATCATTGCTAAGTGTTAATAATGAGGGATCTAAAAGGGTGTGAGATTTTTCCATTTGGAGTAATGAAAACAATCTGAACTTCAGAATGCTGTTGACAGCACCACAATTTTTATTAAACTTAAAGCCACTAATTGTAGAATTTGGGTGGGTTTTACAAGCCAAGGAACCATATAACACAGTGAACCCCATGGTGAATGATGAACTGTGGTTAACAGAATAAATATGTGATTGTTCGCTCATGACCTATAACAAGTACGCAATACTAATAGCTGGTTTTAACAATAGGATGGCTTGTGGGAAAAAATACACCAAATATAAACTATACACCATAAATCACAGTAATATTATGATGATGTTTTCCTTCGTTTGTAATACATTTTTAACAAAAAAGTAGGTTGTTAGTAGTCATTGTATGGAAATTCACTGCATTCAGTCTATGCAATCCATGATTGTTCTTTAAAAATTTGAAAGAAAAATAGTCAAGTGCAAGATAGTCTCTGGAGAACCCATCGAGGACCTTTATGGAAGTTAACACAGCCTGGTACCAGGATTGGTCCTTGTGAAACAGAATCTTAAAAACGGTATTTCTGAATTTGTACTGGGATTTTTGCAATTGTCTCTCTACTTTGATTTGATATAAGAGCACTAATGACTCTAGTTACAACAATCAAGATGCTACTGACAGTCCATGACATGAATTGGCAATAGAGATATACAAAATATCACCACTGGATACGAATACTTCCATGCTTATAAGAGGCAAGGCTCTGGGAGAGACTGTTTTTAATATCTTAACAGAGTTTTGGGAGTTAAAATATACAATGATTTCAGCTGGCTCTACCTAAATGTGCTGGATACAGTTACAAAATAAAGGGATTAAGTGAAGGCTTCATAATTGCAACTTAAGTACCATATGAATGATTTCTATGTGTGCTCAAAAGAAAACTTATCTAATGCAACTGTAGACTTGAGATCTCTGAAAACCAGACTCAGAGTCTCATTGTAAGAGAAGCAGAATTACAATGGAATAAAAAATCTCAAGCTTGCCAGGGTGTCTGCTGTTAAGGTGAGGGCATTGTTTGGAAAGGGCTGTAATCTTTAGTATTAGGATGGATACATATGGGTTTAATATGGTGGCAGTTGGGGCATTGAAACCATGAATTCTGCTTAGGCATAGACAGATAAACCTGTAATGGTCTGCTCTGAGGAGGCAGCCACCTGACATCTTCCCTGCCCTCAGGAGACAACCACCCAACCTCCACCATGCCTTGAAAAGTCTGCCATCCAACCTCTTCCTAAAAGATTAATCCTCTTTTCAGGAGATGTAACTAAAATGGAATGTCCTGAGGTAAATGTATTGCAAGACACTTGTAGTGCTTCTCCTTAACTTCCCCCAAACCCTTCTTTTTATCCAGGCATATAATTAAACTAAAGTCACAACAACCCCCCAAAGGTGAAGTATGAATTGTGACCCATGAGAAAGTTACAGGATACTACAAAAGAACTGCATGAGTTTTCCAATTTATATAGGCAGAAATCAGGGGTCTCTGTGTGGGAATGGATATTTATGTGTGTGGGATAATGTCGGAAGAATAGCAGGTAGAATTTATAGATTTGAGCCCACTAAGCAAAGATTCTGCATTCAATATTGTAGCCTGAAGGGTTAGAAAGGGCTCTAAAAGTTTGTTCTGTTGGCTGGCTGAAACATGAACACAAAGATGGCTGACATTGCCTGATATTGATATGCCAGAATTACCCTGATATACTGAAGATGAGGGGTTCCAAATGCTTAAAGAGATTGGTATTGTAGATGGATTTACCATCTAAGAACTGCCCACTCACCCCAGGAATGTCCAAAAGACACACTTTTCATCAGGTCTGTAAGAAATACATTTGTGAGACTAATTCCATCATCCCTGAAGAGCTCTGAGGTTTCTCTTCTCTGTAGGGGAGAGATTAATGTGGAAATTGCTGTCATGGAACCAGAATCCTTAAACACTATTGGGACGACCAGATTCCAGCTAGGAGAAACCACATGGCAGCACTTATTCTTCAAAGACAATGTAGGTGTGGTTACTACAATGAAAAACTGACTCAAAACAGCAATCGAAATAGTCTGAATCACATATACCAATGGAGTTGGATAAGAGATCATGGGGTACCTAGAAGTAAAACTGATGGGTTATCTACTAAATTCCTACTTGATCTGTACAAGTAGACTAGGTTTAGATCTAGTAAACAAAAGCTAACTTGAATTATGGAAACAGACTCAGAGCCACTTAGTTCCCAGACTTGTTTACAGATGCAGAGCACTTGAATGAGGAGAAATCCAGAATCCTTGGGAAAGGATCCTGTTACACTACCACAAAAATGCGTACAGTTTATCTTCCTCCCAGCTTTCTCCAAAGAGACGTACAGCCTTTTATCAGGGTAACTGTGCAAGGAAATGGAAATTGTCAGGCATTTTGGGGGATAATTAGACACTGGTTCAGAAGTGACATTAATTCCAGGAGATATAAAACATCACTGTGGTCCACCTGTCAGTGTAAGGACTTACAAATTCAGGTGACTGATCGAGGTTTAGCTCAAGTCCATCTCAAATTGTGTCCTATAGGTCCCTGGACCCCATTCTGTGGTTATTTCTACAGTACCAGAAAATAGAATTGGAATAGATATACCCAGCAACTGACTGAATCCCAAAATCAGTTCCCTGCTTTATGGAGTGAGACTATTATGGTAGGAAAGCAACTATAACTGCCCTTATCAAGCAAACTAGTAAACCAAAGGTAATATCTGATTCCTGGAGGGAATGAAGATATCAGTGCCACTATCAAGGATTTTAAGAATGTAGATTTGCAATTCTGACCACAACTCAATTCAACTCTCCTAGTTGGCCTGTGAAGAAAACAGATGGAACCTGGGGTATATGACAGTGGATTTTGATAAACGTACCCAAGTGATGACTTTAATTGAAGCTGCTGCGGTTCTAGATTTGGTTCCACTGTTTGAGCAAATCAACACATTTCCTGGTATTTGGTATGCATCTATTGATCTGGTAAATGTTTTTTTCTCAATTGCCATTAGAAAGGACCACCAGAAGCAGTTTGCTTTCAGCTGGCAAGGCCAGCAATATATCCTTCACTGTCTTAACTCAGTGGTATATCAATTCTCCATCCTTATGTCAAAATATTGTTTGCAGGGAAATTGAATGTCTTCTCTCCCACAAGACATCACATGGGTCCATTAAATTGATAATATAATGCTGATTGTGTGTAGTGAACAAGAAGTAGGAAATACTCTAGACTTATTACTAAGGCATGGAAGACAAATTCAACCATAATACAGAGGCATTTCATGTCTATGACATTTCTAGTTGTCCAGTGGTGTGGGGTATGTTGAGATATCCCTTCAAAAATGAAGGATAAGCTGTGTATCTGGTCCCTGGTATACAACAACCAAAAAAAGAGGTACAATTCTTACTTGGCCTCCTTGGATTTAGGAGACTGCATATTCCTGATTACTGACTGAAGAATAAAGCTGCTAGTTTTCTGTGACAGGTCCAGCCTGCTCTACAAGCTGCACTGATACTTGGGCTATAGGATCTAGCAGATTCAATGTTGCAGGAAAATTTGGTGGCAGATAGATATGCCATCTGGAGGCTTTGACAGGCCCCTATAAGAAAATCACAATGTAGACCTGTAGGATTTTAGAGCAAAGCCCAGCAATCTTCTGTATATAACTCTTATCCTTTTGAGAAACAACTTTTGGTCTACTACTGGGCCTTTGAAGAAACTGAATGCTTAATCATGGGTCACCAAGTTACCATGGGATCTGAGTTGTCTATCATGAGCTGGGTATTTAGTCCAACAAACCATAAAGTTATATGTGCACAGCCCTTCTCCATCAAAGCTAGAAGTGTTATATATGAGATAGGACTAAAGTGGGTCCTGAAGGAACAAGTAGGTTATGTGATGAATTGGCCCAAATGCCCATGGTTACCACATATTCTGCATTACCTTTTACTTCCCAGCCCACGTCTATGACCTCTTGGAGTTTCTTGCAATCAGTTGACTGAAGAAAAGAAGTCTCAGCATGGTTTACAGATGGTTTAGCATAATAGGCAGTACCACCCAAAAGTGGACTGCAGCCTTATTCAGAGATGTCCCTTAAGGACAGTGGTGAGGAAAAATCCTCCCAGTGGGTAGAACCTAGAGCACTGCACCTGATTGCTCATTTTGCTTGGAAGCAGAAATGTTTGGAGGTGCATTTGTACACTAATTCATAGGCTGTTGCCAATGGTTTGGATCCATGATCAAGAATGTGGTGGGAACATGATTAGAATATTGGTGACAAAGAAATCTGGAGAAGAAGTATGTGGAGACATTTCTGAAGGGAAAAATATGTGCAGATATCTGTGCCCCATGTGAATGCTCACCAGAAGGTGACTTCTGTAGAAGAAGATTTTATTAATCAAGGGGATAAGATGATCTGCTCTGTACATACCAGCCAGTCTCTTTCCCCAGCCACTCCTGTCATTGCCCAATGTACTCATGAACAAAGTGGCTATGGTGGTAGGGATGAAGGTTATGCATGAGCTCAGCAACATAGATTTCCCCTCACCAAGACTGAACTGACTACAGTGACTGCTTATTGCCCAATATGTCGGAGCAGAATTCCACACTCAGCCCCTGATTTGACACGTTTCCCTGAATTGATCAGCCTGCTACCTGCTAGCAGGTTGATAGTATTGGACGACTTCCATTATAGAAGAGGCAGTGATTTGTTCTAACAGGAAAAGGTGCAAACTCTGGATATAGGTTTCCCATTCCCTTCTTGCAATGCTTCTTCCAAAACTACCATCTGTGGACTTAATGTCTTATCCCCTTCCATGGTACACTACACAGCATTGCTTCTGATCAAGAAACCAACTTCCCAGCAAATGATGTTTGAGAATGGGCACATGCTTATGAAATTCACTAGTCTTACTATGTTCCCTATCATCCTGAATCAGCTGGATTGATAGAACGGTGGAATGGTCTTTTGAAGACTCTATTATGATATCACCAATTGACAATACCTTGCAGGGCTGGGGAAATGTTCTCCAGGAAGCTGTGTATGCTCTAAATCAATGTTCACTCTATGGTGCTGTTTCTCCCATGGCCAGCATGCAAGGATCCAGGATCAAAGTGAGGAAATGGGTGTGGCAAAACTCACTATTACCTCTAGTAGTCCACTGGGAAAATTTTTGTTTCTTGTCCCTACAACTTTATGCTTTGCTGGTCTACAGTCCTTAGTTCCAAAAGGAGGACTGCTTCCACTAGGGAACAAAACAATTCAATTGAACTGGATGTTAAGACTGCCATTCATTGGACTCACCCAGGACAAGGATGTGAGGATTTACAACCACCATACCAAGGAAATGAGAGAGACAACAACTGCAAGAGAGTCCCATCCATTGGCTGTGTGGGATTGAAGCCTCCTCTCAATTAGAGGTGGAGTGGACGTCACCATACCAGAATCCTCAGGATTGGGGAATGAACTATGGAATTAAGTGGACTTACTGGTATTCTACTATAGACATATTGTGATTCTAGCATTGGAAGAAGTAACAACATTGACAAGGAACCAGTGGCCACTGGAGGCTCTGGGGACAGGGAGAGGGAAAAGCAGTTGTAACATGGGAGCTATTTTGGGACTTGGGAATCATTCTGAATGACATTATTGACAGATATAGGCCATTTGATATCATAACATAACTTGCAGAACTGTGTGGGAAAGAGTGTAGACCACAATGTGAACTATGGTTCATGCTCAGTGGCAAAACTGCAAGATGCGCTTATCAATTGCAATGAATGCGCTACACTTGTGAAGAATGTTTATATCCGAGGGTGTGGGAGGTGTGGGGAGTGGGGCATATGGGAGTCCCTATATTTTTTGTGTAACATTTATGAAATCTAAGTATCTTTAAAAATAAAAACATATATTATTTTAAAAAAAGTAAAGACTGCCATCGAGCCACTTTGGGCTCCTCATGCCACTGAATCAATAAGCAAAAAAGGAAAATACTGTACTGGCTGGAGATATCCTAGAGCTTCTCTTAGTACTATCATGCTCTTCAATTAAAGTGAATGAAAAATTACAATAACTCAATCCAGACAGGATTAACAATGGCCCAGAATCTTCTGGAATGAAAGTTTTGGTCCTCCACCAGGCAAAGAACAACACCTAAGTGAGGTGCTTGCTGAAGGTCAAGGGAACATGAATGGTTAGTGGAAGAAGGAGTGATAAATATGAACTTTGAACATGTGACCAGTAACAGAAATGAGGACTATAACGTTCATGGATATTTCTTCCTTGTTTTGTTATGAATATATTTGTATAAGCACATAAAACAAATATTTTTGTTTTCTTCCCTATCTTTTCCCCTTATACTATGACATAAATTGTATTAGGTTCATGCCATAGTATTTAAGGATGTCAGGAGATGAGTATTACTCAAGAACTTGCACCCTATTCTGCTGAAATCTACTGTAGCCCTGACCCTGCAGTCCTGCGAAAGTAACCCAGCCATGGGATACCCAGGTGTTCCAGTATTCCTGACCAAATGTCTTGGTGCTTATAAACCTCCAGTGTGAGGTACAGCTGGTAGAGTTGGAGTGGTTTAGAAGAGTGTCAAGTGTCTATAAGACTCTCCTATGAAACTTTATGGATTCATTAGTAGCTGATGGGCTATAAAAGGGTCCAAGGAAGTGTCTAGAATAAGTAGTTAGTAGTAGTAGTGGTGGTGCTACATACTGCAAAGACCCTGGGAAAGGTCAACTCACCATCTCCAGAGAACAGACTATACCTGAAATGAGTAGCATGATAACTGAAGAACTGGCCATACACTGCTGTAGCAGAGACACAAAATGGGGAAGGCAGAGTGAGCCAGACACAAACTTCCCCTACAGAGTGGAGGGAGTGAACTGGGCTTCAGGAAGTTATCACAATCCCTTAGAAGAGGGGACCAGTCACAGGTGCAGATGGGACGTTAAGGGTTGGTTTCCTCTGTTGTCTGGGCCTTCCTCACCTTCTAACATTTGCCCCTAAGATGTCTTTAGATTTATGATCTATGCCATTCACTAAGGTTTCTGAATGGGGAAAGTTTCATTGTAAAACTAAGAAACATTCTTGCATGCCAACAAAACAGGATGTCCCTTATGGAGGCAGAAATGACTCTGCTGGTTGTCACTAGGATTAAATTTTGGGGAACTCAGGAAATCCTGTCCTTTCCAATCAGACCCAGGACAGAGATGTCTATGAGACACACTTTATCAATCACACTTCAGCCAAGAGGAAGTTTGTGCAAGGTCATTAACCTATATATCCTAATGAATTTCTCATCTTGTTCTCATCCTCATGCAAAAATGTGCTCATCAGACTCAACGTTGATTCAATAGCCTGTTTTATTGCTAATGCTTTTTATTTCCCCTGCTTTTTGTTCCCATATTTCTGTGTTATTTTTTCTCTCTTACATTATTTGTGTTTCTGTGGTTTAAATCCGAGGTATCAGGCACTTTACATGGAGCTCAGATTATGACTCAGGCTCTGACTCCTGTAGACACCTGGAAAAGATTGAGGGACTTCCACACACTCACCACTGACTGGGACCCTCTCCTATGTCCTCTGTGGACTGATGTGGGAAATTCAAATGGCCATTAGCAGAGAAGTGGATAGCTTTGTTGAATTAAAAGTGAATGTGGATGTAGAATTGATTTATTATGTTGGTACAGGAGACACCTTCATTATAGGCGGCTGTGGGAGGAGCTGTTTATAGGACACTAGTCTGTAACATGAGCTTCATTGGACACTGCCTAGCCTTTGTGAGCTGTGACCTTGTGTCTCCATATAATGACTAGAAGCTTCTAGAAGATAAATAATTGCACTATTAAATTAGAACCCTAATCTTTTATCTTGCACTGTTTTCTCTGACTCATTTTTTTGGTTATATATGTCTTCTATTCTTTACCATGCAATATTGTGCTGATAATATCAAACAGCACTGGTAACATACTATAAATTCTCACATAAATTAATACTGGAGAGTTACATCAGCAAAATTGACAGAGTCATCCCAAATACCCATTCCTTCACAGATAAATTAAAAATAATTAATTACATGCAAACTATGAGAATGGATATTTTCATGGATGATAATCAAATACATATGATCCCCGAAAGTAGATGTGCATTGACCCTATTCCCACAGTCTTCTTTATACATGCTTGCTTTTGTCTCCCTGACCAGCTCCGTCTGTTTATTTTCCTGCCTGGAAATGGAGATACTGAGACAGAGAGGGGGACCTGAGTGTGAGGATTCTGTTTTCGAAGAGCACAACCAGCAATCTCCTCCCTGGGTAGAACCAGCAATAGGGACTCCTTTTCTCCCCTGTTCATCTATTCATACAATGGTTACTCCATCATGCAAATCATAACCTTGTTACCATACAAAACCATGTATTATATTAACTCATATTCAAGATTCTCCTCTTTCTGGAATAGAAAATCTGGGAGGCATGGCATCATCCACAAAAACATGAAGTCCTTGTGATTATTCCTCTTTTTAATGGTAGCTCCTCATTTTGAGTGTCTTAGGGTTCAGACAAGAAGATAATTGAGATGATGCATCTGAGCCCATGACTCACTGTGGTTCTCCTTTCCTCAGGTGTCCTTTCCCTGATAAAACTGCAGGAGTTGGGACCTGACCTAGTGAAATCCTAACAGGCCCTGCCCCTCACCTGAGGAGACTGGGAGAAGTATCATGTCAAAGTTTAAGGGTTCTTCTTCTTTTTGAATCACTTTTAATCCACAGGGTCCTTCTACCTGACATCTCCTAAGCAATACCATGATGTATGCAAAGTTCAAATACAGTACAAATTGTTTTTAAATTTAATCACATTCATGTGTTCATAGGTTACAGGATTTTGTTGTTTGTTTTATTTTTGTTTTTTTTGTCCTAGATTTGACTGAAAGCATAAAATAAAACTTTCATCCAAGTGAATCTTTGGGGTTGATTTTCTGAACTAGGGTCACTGTCCTGGGAATCCTCAGATAAAATAATCTCCCCCCTTCATGTAGTGACTCTTTTCCTCTAGGAAATGAAGAAGATATGAAAGCATAAAATTAAGTTCAGGTAATAAAAAATTAAAATTGCTCCTAAATCAAAGGTGTGCTACACATAAGTAAAACACTGGTTATTGTTGAAATCAATACATATCCTCAAATTTTTATCTTCATTGTTCAGTGATTGTTTAGCTGTTGTCTTGAAATAAACCTTTTGTCAAATCATTAATGGCACTCCAACTCTTCATTTGTTTATCCCCATGATCTCCCTATAATTACCATTCTTCATGGCCAATTTCTACCTGGGTGTCCTGTTAAAGTTCCCTGCAGTTTTACTGAGAAGAATGAGAGCAATTAACAGATGAAGAGCCACTCACTGCTCACTCTTCCAGCCCTCACTGTGAGTCAGGTATGCCAATCAGCATGACTGTGGGTGCAATGAACCCAATAGGAAACTAAGAACAAGTAGATGTCAAGGTGTCACTGCCTGGTGTCAAAACATATTGCAAACCTACAGTGGTCAAAACAGCAGGGTAATGGCATATAAAAAGACACATTGATCATTGAGTGGAATATAATTGGGAGTCCAGAAAAAGAACCTGACTTCTATGACCAACTGTTTTTTGACAAATATACCAAGGCCATTTTCCTGGGACAAAGCACTGTCTTCAACAAAAGGTGCTGGGAGAACTGGATATCCATAATAAAAAGAATGAAAGAGGACCATTATCATAGTTGCTATAAGAGAATCAATTCAAAATGATCAAAGACAAATATAAAAGCTACAATGATAAAATTATTAGAAGAAAATATAGGGAAGTATCTACAAGTTCTTGTGGCAGGTGGTGGTTTCATGGAGTTTATGTCCAAAGCATGAGCAACAAAAGCAAAAACTAAATAAATGGGACCTCAACAACAACAACAAAAAACCCTTTTGTACCTCCAAGGACTATGTCAAAAGGTTGAAAAGTTAAGTAATTTAATGAAAGAAAATATTTGGAAATCACGTATCTGATAAGGGTTTAATATCCATGATATATAAAGAGATGCTACAATGCTTTTAAAAATGGGCAAAAGACTTGAATAGATATTTGTCCAAGGAAGAAAGAAAAATAATGATAACAGACATGAAAAAATGTTCAAGACCACTAGGAATCAGGAAAATGCAAATCAAACCTACAATGAGTTACCATTTCACACCTATTAGAATGGCCAGTATTAAAAAGAAAGAAAACTACAAATGTTGGAGAGCATGTGAAGAGATAAGAACACTTATTCACTGTTGGTGGGAATATAGACTGGTGCAGCCACTACGGAGGACTGTTTGGCAGTTCCTAAGGAAGTTGAATATAGATTTGCCATGTGACCTGGCAGTACCACTACTTGGTATAAGCAGAATAACTGAAAGCAGTGACATGGACAGACTTCTGAACACCGAAGTTCATAATGGCCTTATTCACAATTTGCATAAGATGGAAACAACCCAAGTGTCCATCAGCTGATTAATGGTTTAGGAAATTGTGGTGTATATATATATGAGGAAATATTATGAAGTTGAAGAGGAAATGAACTCATGAAGCATATGGCAACATGGATCAGCCTAGAGGATATTATGTTGAGTGAAGCAAGCTGGAAATAAAAGGACAAATACTGCATGACTGCACTATTATAAATTAAATATATTGAGGGGACCAAGATGGCATCGATCTAGGTGGGTGCTCACGATTCAGATCTCCGGGGACTGCCGACTGTGGACACGGTCCTGCCCGAGGGTCTGTGCTGTGGGTGCATGGACTGAGAGGCTTGGGTTATCTAGCAGCTGGTGGATCGACGGCGTGGAGTGATCAGTGGAGATTCCTGCCCACTGATACTAAGGCTTGGCCAAGAGGGGGCGGAATCAGACAATTTTATCACTCTGTACTGACAAGCATCAAAGCTTCAGCACTCCTGGGGAGATAACATAGAAAGAAGCAAGGAAACAAAATAAGAAGAAAAAGTATCAAAGAGAAAACTTTACACACACACAGAACCACCAGCTAAATAAAACTCTAGAGCAGAGAGAGAATCTAATCAACTGAATAAATCCATCAAGATAAAATGATGACTAGAGGGCAACAAAAAATTACAAACCACACTGAGAAACAGGAAAACATGGATCACTCCAATGAACTAACTAAAATCCAGGAATATACACAGTACATCGAAAAACTAATCAAAGATTCCCAAACAAATGTCGTGAACCATTTTAATGCAGTGAAGGAAGAGATTAAGGATATGAAGAAGACACTTACAGAACATACTGAAGAAATTGTACACATACACAAAAAGTTAATGGATATGATGGTGATCACTGGCACAACCCAAGAAATAAAAAAGACGCTGAAGTCACATAACAGCAGATTGGAACAGGTAGAAGAAAGAATTAGGGATGTGGAAGACAATACAGCTGCAATCAAACAGATAGTTGAACAGATAGACAAAAATATAGAAAAAATCCAGCAGGGACTCAGGGATTTAACTGACGACACAAAACGCGCAAACATACGCATCATGGGCATCCCAGAGGGAGAAGAGAAGGGAAAGGGATCAGAAGGAGTGTTGAAGGAAATAATGGCTGAAAACTTCCCAACCCTATTGAGGGAGATGGATTTACAGATCCAGGAAGCAAAGCGCACTCCAAACAATATAAATCCCAACAGGCCAACTCCAAGACATATACTTATCAAAATGTCCAATGCTCAAGACAAAGAGAAAATGCTCAAGGCAGCAAGAGAAAAGAAATCCATCACATACAAGGGAAGTACAATAAGATTAAGTGCTGATTTCTCAGCTGAAACCATGGAGGAAAGAAGACAGTGGTATGACATAGTCAAAGTACTAAAAGAAAAAAATTTCCAACCACTAATTCTCTATCCAGCAAAACTGGCATTCAAAAATGATGCAGAGTTCAAAATATTCACAGATAAACAGAAATTAAGAGAGTATGTCAGTAAGAAACCAGCACTTCAAGAAATACTAAAGGAAGTTCTACAAGTTGAAAGGAAAAATCAAGGGAGAGAGAGTTGGAGGAGGGTTTAGAAACATCTAAAAACAAAAAAATAGAAACAAAACAACATATGACATACATTAATCCAGATAAAATATGGCTGAAGTAAGAAATTCATTGTGAGTAATAACATTGAATGTTAATGGATTAAATTCACCACTCAAGAGACACAGATTGGCAGAATGGATAAAGAAACATGATCCATCTATATGCTGTCTACAAGAAACCCATCTTCGAACCAGGGATTCAAGGAGGCTGAAAGTAAAAGGCTGGAAAACAATTTTACAAGCTAACAATAGCCAAAAAAGGGCAGGAGTAGCTATGCTAATATCAGACAAAATAGACTTTAAATGCAAAATTATTGTAAGAGACAATGATGGACACTATATATTAGTAAAAGCGGTAATCTTTCAAGAAGAGAGAACAATCATAAACATTTATGCCCCTAATCAGGGTGCCTCAAAATATG